>PVIC010038482.1:0-17563 GCA_004025085.1 Thryonomys swinderianus
AGAATGGAGGAAGTTGGGGGAGGGGAGGAAGAAGGGAAGAAGAAAGGAGGAAGAGGAGGATGAATTAGCACTCAGGGGCTCCAGTGACTCATCAAATGGATTTCTTAGTTGTAACGCAAACACAAAGACACAAATATGTTAGGAGCTTGTGAATTACCACAAGTTCTTCCAGTATCTGAGGTTACTAATTTACAGAAATACTTGTCTTTCTCAGTGGGACACCTGTTGCTTTCTTTTCTGCTCAGCCCCAAAAACAGCTACTCATTTTTACAAACTTTAGATTTGACGTGTTATTTTTATCTGTCAGGAGAGGATACTTATTACCTCCTTTTAGCAATAAAGGTTTCATAGCTTTAGAAAATAGTCTAAAGAGTTGACTGGGGCTCTAGAAGCCATTGCATTGATTAATAAATCACATGCACTGACACATCTTAACATCTAGTGGTAGCAAAATGGGCTTCAGTGAAACCTCTTAGGAAGTTTTCCTAAGAAAGCACTTTAGGTTCAAATTTTACTAATATATATGTCTAAAAAGTGATTTCTCATGGGGGAAATTTTTTGTTTCAGTAATAAGCCACCTACTGATTTGTAAAGAATGAATGAAGACTTACTTTAATTTAAAGGATATGTATAGTTACATAAAATATTCAAACAACTCAGAAGACTATGTAAGGCAGGGCATTTACCTCAGGAGGTACCACACCTACCTTGGAAGCACAAAGACCCAAGTTCAATCCCCAGTACTGAAAAAAAAAAAAAAAAACACTATGTAGAAGAAAGAAAAATCCACTCAAATTCCTAGTTTCTAGATATGAATTATTTTAAAGATTTGAGGAATACGATTCCAGCTGTGTACCCATGTGCATACATTTCTAAATACTGTATATACATGTATTATGCTTTGGGTCTGGACATCCTCCTAAAACCTCACATGGCTATAGGTGGCTTTTTCAAATGTGGCCTAATCTAGGATGTTTAGTGCTGGGATTAAGGGTATAACTACTAAAACAGTCCTCTGACTGGTTTGGCACTGCCCTAATCCCAGTAGTCTAGATAAAAATGGAAGGGGCAGAAAGATGCTGTTAAGGTTCCTTGTTGCTTTGCTACCTTTGGTCACCATGAACTGTGGCCCCTCTGCCATGTGCTACCCTATCTTGGAGACAGCCAACTGTGGAGAAAACCTCTCTAAACTGTGAGCTACATAAACCTTTCCTCCCTTAACCTGTGGGCATCCAGGATTTTGTTTCAGCAAAGAGAGAAGTAACTAGGACAGCATGTATACATACACATTTCTGAGATCTTCATTATCTATGTTAATTAAGAATGTTATTTTATAATGATTTTTTCACTTAGCAATGTGGCTCCCCACCTCACTGAATACTTAATATACATTTTTATATATATATATATATATATATATATACTCTTCAATGATTGCATAACTTTCCTATCCTTGTATAAATGACAATATATTCAATGACCTCTTTACATTTCTTCCAGCTTTGTTTGTTTGTTTTTGAAACAGAGTTTCACTATATGGCCCAGACTACCCTTGAGTTCACTACATATCCCAAGCTGGCATTGAATTCATCTTGATCCTCCTGCCTCAGCCTCCCGAGAGCAGAGATAACAAGCATGCACCACTCCCCCTGGATTTTGGGGGGTTTTTTTGGTAGATAATAAACTATAATACAATGACTGTGTAACTTCACTTTTGTGTATTTGTCCAGTTATTTCCTTTGGACAGCTTCCTAAGTAGTATTTGTTTACCTTTTGAGGTTTTGATTTTATTAATCTGTATTGCCAAATTGCCTCAGAAAGTTGTCTACCAATCTACTCTCACCAAAACTCTAAAAATGCTTTTGCCCCCCAACCTGGCACAGTATTATTCACCTTTTCCAATGCTGACAAAATGATAGGTTTTTTGTTTTGTTTTGTTTTGTTCTGCTGTATAACAAATTACCACAAACTTAGAAACTTAAGACATATTTTCTCACAGTTTCTGTGGACCAGGAGTCCTGGCCATTGAACCCTGTCCTCTACCCTACGGTCCCACAGGCTGCAGTCAAGGTGTTAACCAGAGCTGGAGCGCTGGGCCGCCCAGGGGCAGGACTCAGCTCCTCTTGTGTTCCCTGACTGAGGGTGTCAGTTCCTGCTGACTTGGCCAGAGGCTGACTCAGCTTCCTGCCACCCACCTCTCTCTCCGACATGGCAACAGGCCTTCCCAAAACCATCAAGGGAGAGGGAGGTGGTCTGCGAGCAGGACAGAAGTCGGAAGCTTTTGCTGTCTGATCACAGCGACAACAGTCTCTGCACACTGAAGAGACTAATTTGGAGGAAGTGACTTACGTGAGCAGGGCGCCAGGCAGTGAAGACAGAGGCAGGGTTCATCAGCTTCTGCTCCAGGAAATGGCCTCCCACAGTCTGCGCCTTGCTCTCCAAGGCTGTGCACCGCTTCACATGCCAAATGCATTCACCGCTCCTGCAGCCCCAGCCTCTCTTCCAAGCCCAGAATCTCATCATCAAATTGAGTCCGAGGTAGTCGCAGGGATACACGCCTGTGGTCTCAGCTACTGAGGAGGCTGAGACGGGACTTCTGGGCCACTCCCAAAAACATAAACAAACATAAACATAACAAACATAAACAAATATAAACATAAACAAAACAAGACACCGTCTGAAATCAGTCAGTGAGTCCATCAGTCCAGCCCAGGCCTGCCACATGAAGTACATCTCCCGGAGCATGGCCCTCAGACCCTGCAGGTCTGCAAAATCGGAGACAAGTCTTTCTCCCCTATGTACCCAGCACACAGTGGTGCTACAGGCACAGGAAACCAGTTGAGACACCCATTTTAAAGACTGAAATGGGAAGCACAAAGGCATTAATAGTTCGTAGCAATTCGGAAACACAATTCAGCAAAGGGTGCAAGCCCCTTGGTTAGCTCCAGTCAGAAAAATAATCTTCTGGGGGTCTCGGCTGCACTGCCAGGTCTAATTCTTCCTTCAGGGCCTCCCCTTCTTACTTATGGAAGGCAGTGTGAGTGCAAAGATGAGCGTTTTCATGTTGCATTTTCATGTTGCTTCTTGCTAGTAGAACTTTATTAACTTTTTCTTTTTACTTACTTTTTTTTTCTTTAAATGCTTGCTAGAATTTTGGAAGTCTAAATCTTCTTCTTTATTCTGTCCCTCTCAGTCCCAATTAGCAGTGTTTGGTGATGGTCTTCTCAAAATCCTTATGGGCCTTCTGTGAATAGCACTAGGGCTCACTATCCTGGGTACAAGCCACACCCAACTCCATTCTAGGTAAGACCTCTGCTGTCCGCTCCTGTTCATTTTTACAGAGGAACAAGGTTGCCAGACTTCCTGAACCTGCTATGGTTCCAACCATCTTAATGGCTTTCCAGTCCTTCTGCGTGAATGAATGATCTCATTCTTCCATCTTTCTGAGATTTTAACAGAAAATTACACAGCCACCCCCTCAACTTTTTCTCTGTGCCATTTTTCCAGGTGGTGCTTGGGAGCTATTTCAGTTCTCACATCTTTTCCCATCGGAAGAGAGTTTTCAAAGTCAAGTCCCAGCCTTCTGTTTCATAGTTCTCTCGTTTTATTCCTTTCCTCTTGCATTTTTACCTTAAATGTTGAGAAGAAAGCCAGTGGCACCTTCAACAATTTGCCTAGAAATATCCACCATCCTATATCTAAGTTCATTATTGCACATTCTGCTTTCTATATACTTGCAGAAGGCACTCGACTAAGCTTTTTACCACCACGTAACAAAAATAACCCACCTCCATTTCCAAAAACACGTTCCTCATTCCCTTCTGAGCTTGAAAATGTCACTAAAGACCCCATTTCTACTAATACTATGTTCAGAGAAAGCTGGACTTGAATGAGCTCTTCAAAATTCTGGCTTTGACCACCCCTTGGTCTCAAGGCCATCTCACACTTTTAGCGGCACCCCTCAACCAGGTTCCGAAGCACCCACATCAGTTTCCTGACCCAGTGTAACACTAGTCTCACAAACTTAGCAGCTTTGGGTAACACTATGCTCTTGGTTTCTGTAGGTCAAAATATGGGGCACAAGCTGGCAGGCTTCTGTGTTTGAGTGTGTCTCAGAATGTGTTAGGTGGTAGTGACGCTGGGCCAGGGAGGGATGCATTTACAAACGCATGAATCTCCTGTCAAGACCCATCTCTTTCCAGCTGTCACCCAGCAGCTCTCCCGCCAGCAGCTGGTAAGAGACCAGCCCGGTTTCTTGCCACAAGAGCCTGTCCCCATGGAAGCTCCACTCTGAGGGCGGGAAGAAGGGGGCTACAGTCTTCTGGGGCAGAATCACAGAAATGACAGCCCACCCCCTCCTGCTATATCCATCGATCACAAAGAAAACACGGATCCCCCGTTCTCAAAGGGAGGGGATGGCGTCAGGGTGTGAATGCTGAGGGAGAGAACGAGAGGCATCTTTGTCTCTCCTCACAAAACACTCCATTTAGGGACAAATCTTTGCAGTGTGTGTGCGCGCGCACGCATGCGTGTGCACGTGTGTGTAGCCATTTGTCTTTTTACTCCCATCCACATTAATATAAATTATTCCCTTAAATATGTTCAGGGTACTTACTTATGTGTTAGGAATTATACTAAGTATAGGATATAGCCCAGGGCTGAGGAAAAACAGACAGCACCTGTTCTTAAGAAAGTTAATCAGAAAAGGAGAGAAACTTATTACAAGAATCAATGTGAAATTACAGCTCTGACAAATATAGTGCAAAGTCCACAGCGCTACGAAAATACGTTAACATGAGAGAGTGACCTGAGTTAGTGGGGGGGCACAGCTCCCAAGACATTTTATTTGAAATATTTTTTTTACTTGAAATATTTAAAATGGCAGCAATTAACTAGGAAACTTGAGGGAATAAACTGTATGTACTGCGTCATTCAACTATTCCCTTTTCTTGGGCCGGAGATTTAGCTCAGTGGTTCCAGGTGACTGCCTTACAATCACAAGGTCCCTGGTTCCATCCCCAGTAACCATATTCAACAGTACCAGGCGTGGTGACTCGCGCCCACCAGCAATCAGTACCACACACCACAGTGCCGGGCGTGGTGGCTCACACCTGTCATCCCAGCACTCGGGAGGCAGAGACAAGGAGGATTGCTGAGTTCGAGGCTTGCCTGGACTACATAGTGAGCTCAGGGCCAGCCTGAACTACAAAGTGAGACCCTATTGCAAAAAAAGGAAACTATTTCCCTTCTTGAGTCTCTCACCAAATCCCATGAACTTCATTACTTAATATAAAGTTCATCCTAATCCAAACATACCATGTTTAGGGCAGGGCTGGCCCTCATGCCCTTCTCTTCTTAGCAACATCCTAACTCATCTCTCGAGACTTACCATACTGCCTTCAGAGCTCCACTACAAAGATACAGGAATAATCTCTCCCTCAGTGGCACAAAACACTTTGGAGCTACCTCATCACCACTGTGACATGTTCTCCTCTGTGATGCGGACCTGGAAGACAGCATGGAGGACCTCTATTAGGATGTCCTCTTGGAAGCCCAGGGGCAGAGAAGGAAACTGGATTGGGCAGACGGAGGACTGAGTTGACAGATGCTGGACCAACAGTCCTCAGCCAGCCCACAGAGTGTCTTTGAGCTGGGAAGGTCCTTGAGATTGTTCAAAATTTGGGCAAAGAGGCCAGGACTTTCTGCCCTGAAGCCCATCCATCCCTAGATGTCAGTCCCTGAAGAGTCATGTCCTTGGCTGAAGAAATTTTTCTGAATATTGCTCCCAAAGCCTGATAGCTCAAGATCATATCCACTGTGATCCTCAAACTTAAATCAGCTTCCTACAACCATGTGCCTCTGAATTCAGCAGGGCTCCGCCGTCCACACTAGGTTTTGAGATTTTTGAGGACTGATACCATGCACTTAATGCAAGGAGTTGGAATTTAATAAAACATCAAAATGAGTGAATAAATGACCCACAGACCCCCAACTAACCAAAAGCACTGGACCCGAAATGACAAAACAGACTGTCAATTTCCAAACACTAGTGTTTCTCATCCATGTTTTCATTACCCTGAGCTTTTTCAGGCTTTTTTCTCCATGTCCCATTTGAACTTTTAACGCCACAGATCTATAGCATCAGTGCATATGCTACATTATAGCTGAGCTCTATACAGTATGGCTTATGTATGGGAAGTTGCCTAAGAGAATAAGTAATTTTCACCCCATTGGGTGCCACTCAGCACACTTTTGAATCCATGATTTACACTACTAGCTGCTAAGAGGATCACATTTCCTCAAAATCAGGACTGTAAACCGTTCTCACTCTGCACCAAAGTCTACATAAGAAGCCACATTACTGTTGAGTTCATGGTGCAGTAAACATGCAGAATGGTTAAATAACCTTGAGTTAGGATCATCCAATCTGTCCGTCCCCACTGTGGGATACAGCAGATCAGCAATTGTACATTTAGGGCAGATTCCATTTTTATGTAGCTTCCCTTGCAACCTACGGCTTTTGCCACTGAACTTTTGCTACATAGAGACAACCTAAAAGCTTTGTACTTATCAACTAGCTTGAGACAAAACACAGAAGTACTTGTAACTCCTTGTATAACTCACACCGACCCCATTTCTTTCACCCTATCCCTAGAAAAATAATTACTATCTGAAGTTTGGTGGCCATTATTTCTATGTATGATTTCACATTTCACTGTGTATATACACACTTTCCAACCATTCAATGCATAGTATCAGAATGTAAATATTCTTTGTATATTTGATGCTGTATGGGATTCCTAAAATGGATATGCCACAACTTTGGGCATATTTTTTATTTATTTTTTTGAGATAGAGTCTTGCTACTTAGCCCAAGCTGGCCTCAGACTCACAGCAACCCTCCTACCTCAGCATTCTGAGAGCTGTGACTACAGGTGTGTGCCACCATTCTTGGCTAGAGCGCCACAGCTTTCCCTCCTCTCATCACTGTCACAGTTACCCACGGCCCTACCTCATGCTCGAGTGAGGTGCCACTGATCAACTTTGTTTTTTACTTTCCTACAAATTCTTAGCGTCCCTTAGAAACATCAGTAAATTAGCTCTCAATCTGGAGTTTGAGGATACTTCTGATAATTTCATTAAATATTAATTCCTACTGGATTTGTTGAGAATAGCTCTCTCTAGACTCTGTACCTCTCAACTTGGTGCACCCTCAATTATAATTGTCTTACTGTATGTGATATCTCATCCTCCTACATGAGCAACTCTGTGACCAACCCTGCAGTTCCTAACAAGTCCATACTTTGAAGTTCCAAGTCATCTTTCTTTGATCAGCGTTCAAACAAGTTTATCCCACTGTAATGGTCTGTGTCTCACACGTGGTTGTGTGCTGAAGCCCTAACTCCAATGTGACTGTATTTGGAGACAGAGCTTCAAGGAAGTAACTGAGTAAACAGGGTCTTAGGAGTGGGTCCCGATCACTAAGATTTTATTTTATTTTATTTTATTTATTTATTTTTTGGAGACAGGGTCTCGCTTTGTAGTTCAGGCTGGCTCTGAGCTCACTACGTAGTCCAGGCAAACCTCAAACTCAGCAATCCTCCTGTCTCTGCCTCCCAAGTGCTGGGATTACAGGCGTGCGCCACCACGCCCAGCAAGATTTTATTTTTATAAGAGATGAAAGACAGCTCCTTGCTGCCAACATGCTTTCTGACTGTGGACTTGCAGATTCCAGACCATGAGAAAATACATTTCTGTTATTAAGCTCCACAGTCTGTGGCAGCTATGGCAGCCTGGCATTTGACACATGCACAGACTCCAAGAACTGACTAGAATGCATTCTGCAAGAGGCTTGACCAAGCACTTAAGAGCAGCTGGAGGTCTGGGTTCTAGTCTGAGCTCTGCCACTCTTGAGGGTATGGTACTTAACCTGTCTACCAAATGAGTGACTTTCAAGTAGCACTGCTTCAGGACTCTTGAAACCTTTAAACTAAAAGCGATTAATTCACATATTGTATAAGTATGTTAAATTATAGTAGACACCAACAATAGATTATCTTGTCATGAAAAATCATTCTGTAAGTGAATAGTGCAAAACTGTAAAAAACAACTGCTTGATAATTAACATCAAAGCTTTAACCTTCAGAAATCTTCTTCAAAATCATGGTTTAACAAAAACTTTGAAATCCCATCAGTAAAAAAGGAACATCCTTCTCTTGTTAGGATCTCAGGCATGAGTCACTTTTAGACTGCTTTATGGAAGTATAAAGACATAAGCTATAATACCTAAAATATACAAATATACAATTTGATTTTGGAATATACATATACCTGTAAAACCACCAAGATAATTAACGTATCTATCATTTCTAAGTTTTCTGGCACCTCTCTCTCCCCTCCTCTCTGCTTCCATGTGCTCAAGTAACCATTGATTTGCTTCCCATTATTATGGACTAGTTTGGATTTTCTAATTCTGCATAAAGGGTTCTTGCTTCATTCACACAGCATAAGTGACACTTATTCATGTTGCTCACTGTATTTATAGTTCACTCTTTTCTACTGGAGTGGTGTTCCCTTGTTAGGCCACCCTCCCCCACAAAAAAAAGCCATCTTTATTTCCAACCAGGTGCAGAGTGTTGGGTAAGGGGTTTCAGACATGTTACAGTAAACTCTGCAATTCACAAGAAATTAGTCTACTCAGTCTACTCAGACTACAGCAGATCTTTACTCCATTCACACACAGCCTTGCTTTGCTTTCAGTCTTTCAAAGCATCGCTTCAATAAATTTTACCTAAACTTCATTCTGCTGCAAATCAATAAACCCTCATTTATGACACTACATAACTACATGTTGACGGTGGGCTTCACCAGATGAATTTGAGCAATGGACATGAATGACTGTGTTAAGCACAAATAGTATTTAGAAAGTTAAAAAGTAGCATATCTGTAATCCCAAATACAATAAACACCTTTGTTTTCCACTTCTGAAATTAAAGTTACAGGAAAAAAAAAACAAGAAAAGTAATACAATTTTACTGAATAAATATGTGCTGAATGGCACAGGGCCTGGCACACACTACAATTACTGTAATAGTTTAATTTGATAAATACACAAGTGCTTATCTTGAATGATCAACAGAGCTACTTAGGAAACTCATGACCCTTCCTGTCTGGAACCAAAGTAAATATGTGAGTTTATAAATCTTATTTCAAAAACCTGAGTAAAGGCCTGGAGATTTAGCTCAGTGGTTCCAGCGCCTGCCTCACAAGAGCTAGGTCCTGGGTTCTATCCCAGGTAACCACAAACAATGCTAGGTGTGGTGGCTCACGCCTGTAATCCCAGTACTCAGGAGGCAGAGAGTAGGATTGCTGAGTTTGAGGCTTGCCTGGACTACATAGTGAGCTCAGGGCCAGCCTGAATTACAGAGCAAAGCCCTGTCTCAAAATAAACTGAACAAAATTTGTTAACTTTTAGAGTTAAAGAAGATACCAATCGTAATGACATCGCTACGGTCTTATAATTTATAGTCTTTAATTATAACTCCGCACCAAGTTAGTACGGATAGTTTGTTTTTATTATTTACAAAACTCTTCCACCCATTAATCACATGCTTTACACCACTGCTTCAAAATAGGTCAATACCCATTACACTTTTTAGCTTTCAGTACTGTATTTGGCTCGCTTGCTTACGTGCCAATTATGATTTAATGATAAAACATTAAGTTTCCTTATAACAAATTAAAATTTAAATACTACCCTAATGTACAGTAGCTGCCAAACATCTTTCCACTTAAAATCTGAAAGCCGTTCGTTTCCTTCTAATCATACTTCCCACAATTGCTCAACACATGGCATATTTTTTTTGAAAGGAACTGTTCAAACATCTTTAGCAGTGTTGTATAAAAGTTTAAAATGAAACGCAAGGAAAACTGGCTCCACGTGTAAATATAATCTAATGTGCTTCTTTTATTACTTCTCATTAAAGCTACAAATTAGTAGGAAAATAATAATACCACCCACGGGCTTCCTGGCTTTGAAATTCTGGGAACAGACAATGGACTTCATGATGACCTAAAGGAGAAATTCGGTTCCGCTCCGACATCACCCCAAAATCGGAAGTGAAAGACCCCTGTCTCTGAGGAGGCTGCGACCTAGAGCCCGCGACTGAGTTCCTCGCTCTTCCCACCCCGCCTCCCGCGAGCCCGTCCCGGACCCATCCGAAGCACCGAGTCTCCAGCTCGGGAGGCGCGTTCCCCACGGAGGCCTCCAGGCCCCGAGCCCGTGATCACCAGCCCTGCGCTCCAAGTGCCCCGGGCCACGACCCGCCGCCACTGGCTAATCCGCGGGGCCTGTGCCCCGAGTCCCGCCCAGGTGACCTCACGTCACGCCCCGCGCCACGTGACCCGCGCACGCTGTGGGTCGCAGCCCCAGCCGCCATTGTTCCGCCGAGGGAGGACAGCAGGGCCAGGCGCCGGCGCCGAGACGCCGCTTAGCGGCCGCCGCTGGAGACACTCCCTGCCTCCTCCTGGCGGCGGGGGCTGCGTGAGACTGACACGGGGGCACCCGGGAGCACCCCCCGTGCTCCCCGCGGCGCCAGCGGCAGCGGCCGAGCCTCGGCTCGGCGCGAACGGTGGCCGCGATGTGCTCGGCCTGAGGCGACCCAGACCTCGGCTCGTCCGCGGCATCTCCGCGCTCCGGCGTCATCCCGCGAGTCCTCCTGACGCGAGGGAAGATGGCTGCGCGGAGCTGGCAGGAGGAGCTGGCCCAGCAGGCCGAGGAGGGATCGGCCCGGCTGCGGGAGATGCTCTCGGTCGCCCTGGGCTTCCTGCGTACGGAGCTGGGCCTCGACCTGGGGCTGGAGCCCCGGCGGTACCCGGGCTGGGTGATCCTGGTGGGCGCCGGCGCGCTCGGGCTGCTCCTTCTCGTACTGCTGGGCTACGGCTGGGCCGCGGCGTGCGCCGGCGCCCGCAAGAAGCGCAGGAGCCCGCCCCGCCGGCGAGAGGAGGCGGCGGCCGCGCCCGGCCAGGCCACGGACGATTCGGCCCTGCTGCGGGGCCTGCGGGCCGAGGAGCCGAAGAAGAAGAACCGGAAGAAGCCGTCCGAAAAGCCCAGAGTGAGTTGGGGCGGTCGGGTGGGGACTGCGGGACGGGGAGGCCGGGAGCCCGGGCCTGGCCGGCCGCGAGCGTGCGGATGCGGTCGGCTTGACCCGAGGCGCTAGGCTCGCCGAGGGTCGGGAGGTGGAAGGAGGACGCACCGTCTGGCAGCGGGGAAAACCCGGCAACCGTGAGCACTGGCAGGGAAGCCCACTTTGGAAGACGGAAGTTCGAGGGTCGGGGTACCAATAGACGAGCACCCACAGGTCATCCCGCCTCGGCAGGAGGTTGTTGAACAGCGCACCTGTCCGACAGGGCCGGCTGCGCGTGGAGGGAAATGGGACCTTAGGTGGCGTTGGGAACTTGGGGCGAAATCTCCTGGAGGTGAGATGTCTATCCCGAGTCAAAAGCCAGTGGTGGCCACTGGAGGAAACAGTGACCTGAGGAGGGCTAACGTTGGCCATTCTAGATCTGCTTCTATTTCAGTTGGGACAGTTAAAAAGAGATAAAGGTTGCACACTCTTGGTCTGGTGCGTGTGGCCGGTGAAGGCCGGAGCAGGAGCAGGGGAGGGCAAGAGGGGAGTCGTTCACCGAACACTCTTTCAGGGCCGTGGCCCCCCGAGAAAGCGCCCAGGCGAGTTCAGACGAGTGTCTGTTGGACCCTCTCCACACGTGGTGAGGATCTGAAAGAGAGTACAACTGCATGACGGGGCAGAACGGGGAAGGCTGGAAGAGGGTTTCCGGCACCACGTGTGGAAACACCGCGGGCAACATAGCCCTCTTTTCAGGCATTCGTATTTTGCTTCTGAATTCTTTATTGCCATTTTCCTGTGGGTCTGTTATCTTTCAAACTTCTATTTTTCTAAATTAAAATATTTTCTAAATATGGTTGAGCAAATTGAGAACGTGGAGAGTGTGTAATCAGAAACACATACTTTAATCCCAGAGTTTTGTGTGGATGTGAAAATTTAAAAGCCCTTCTAAACTTCTAGAATTGCAGATGGACTTGAGACGAGGGACAGGTGCTCCAAGAGCCCTTCCTGAAGTACATGATAGCACTCAGATGACTCATCTGAATGAAGAGACTCTGGGGAACATTTACACTGTGAAAAATGCACGTTAGATTTAGGATTTACCCAAAATGAATTTTAAAAACCTAGTATTGCCGGTGGTGGTGCCTCACGCCTATAATCCCAGCACTCAAAGGCAGAGGCAGAGGCAGGAGGATTGCTGAGTTCGAGGCTTACCTGGGCTACACAGTAAGCTCAGGGCCAGCCTGAACTACAAAGCAAGACCCTGTCTCAAAAAAAAAAAAAAAACCCTAGTATTAGCTTTGAGAAGTAGAGAAGGGAGACTGTGTGGTTGAATCTTAGTTGACTGAGAAAGTGTATCTTTGCTTACAAATGTTGAAGATGCTTGTAATGGAGGTTAACTGAATCAACATTTACAGAATTGTAGCCTTTGAGTTTTTTGCTACAACTCCAGAAAGCAAGATATTTTACAACACAAAAAACCTCTTGTATCTTTTTTTAGTATTGTGACCCACTAAATTGGTTTCCCATTTGACTGGGAGGTATGCCACAGTTTGAAAAACTTTATTAGGTTAAATATAAGCTGCTCTGTATTTAGTGCTTGTTCTATGACTTGTGCTATGTTACATATTTACTTAGAGGAAAGCTAGATGCTGCTTACAAATTGAAGGCAGTTAAAAAGAATACAATATTTATACAGAACCATTGTGAAAGGGATGCAAAAGTAAAAGTTCAGGTTCTCTGGGAGTCCTTTATTCCAGTGATGAAAAAGGACATACAGTCAGCCACCCTGTCAATGAGTTGCATCCATGGGTTCAACCAACTGGAGATCAAAAATAGTTTTTCAAAAAACTGCATCTATTCCATATATAGACACTTTTCTTGCCATTGTGCCCCCAACTATACAGTGTAATTGCTTACATAACATTTGTATCGTATTAAGTATTATAAGTAACCTAGAGATGATTTAAAGAGTGAGGATGTATGTAGGTGACATGCAAATAGGGTATCCATTTACATGATGGACTTGGGCATTTGCAGATTTTGGTATGCTTGGGAGCCCTGGAACCAATTTCCTAGATACTGAGGGACTATTATACATATTCAGAGCATTAGGAATACAGCCCATCCAGCCCCTGGCAGGCACAAAACACCTAATCACAGTAGTTCACTCTTAAGTAATGAGTCAGTGCCTGGTGTGGTGATACACTCCTATAATCCCAGCACTTGAGAGGCAGAGGCAGGAAGATTTCCATGAGTTCAAATCCAGCCTGAGCTACCTAGTGAGTTCAAGTCCAGCCTGTATTACATAGTGAGATTCTGTCTCAAGGAAGGAAGAAGAAGTGAGGGAAGGGGGCTGCTTGGTGGGTAGGTGGAGATGAGAGCAAGATATTGGTAGAAACCAAGGAAACAACCAAGGCCCAGGTTTGGAAGATGGTCTGCCTAGTAAAAATGGGAAACTGAGGCCAGGGATTTAGCTTAATGGTTCTGGTGCCTGCCTCACAAGCGCTAGGTCCCAACTGTGATCGGCCGTACAAAAAAAAAAAAAAAAAAGAATGGGAAACTATAAACTTGAGTAAAGCATTTAGCTGTATGTGTTTGGCTTGTGTTAGTTAGTTAGTTAGTTAGTTAGTTAGTTAGTTAGTTAGTTAGTTAGTTAGTTAGTTAGTTATTGGGTGAGCGAGTGAGTGACAGCCTGGCTTTAAATTCTCCAGAACCTCATGTTTAAATGTATCCTTTGAAACAGAGTGTCACATTGTAGTTCACTCTGCTCTTGAATTCACTGTGTAGCTGGGACTGGCCTCAACTCAAAATGATTTTCTCTCTAGCCTCCCTAGTGCTAGGATTTCAGGCATACAACCCCATACCATGCCTGGCTCCCATTTCTGTAAATTACCATCCATTTTTTAATTTAGCCATAAATCTTTTTATACCTTCCTTACTTCCCATCTAACCCATTAGCAAAATACTATTAATTTTGTCTCCAAAAGATAGGTTGAGTATGATCCCTCCCTCTCTTATTCCTGTCACCGTAGCTCACAGGCTCTAGCAATAACTTTTCTTTGATTGCCTTCAGTCCTTCTTGTGTCCAACCCACCCTTCAGTAGCTTTTGCATTCAAAATCTTCTGCAGCTTTTGTGGTCCAGCACCTGCTTTTCTTTCTTAGCTGTTTCTTTGCTTGGAATTACACTATTCTTTCTTCATAATCCATTGCTTTTACGTGAGCTAGAATTAACAATTACGGACACACACACACACACACACACACACACTCTGCCCTGTTGCTCTTGTTTTCCCCAGAATCTCATGTTTAAATGTATCCTTTGAAACAGAGTCTCACATTGTAGTTCAGTCTGCCCTTGAATTCACTGTATATTTGCCTGGGACTGGCCTCAACTCAGAATGATTGTCTTAATACCTTGAAAACCATTACCAGGGCCAAGGATTTAGCTTAGTGGTTCTGGTTTCTGCCTGGGAAACGCAAAGTCCCAAATTCAATCCCAGGTACTATATATCACAGCACTAGGCATGGTGGCTCATACCTGTAATCCCAGTACACGGGAGGCAGAGGTAGGATTGCAGAGAGTTCGAGGCTAGCCTGGACTACATAGTGAGTTCAGGGTCAGCCTCAAAAAAGAACCATCCCCAGGGGCTAAGAATGTTGGTCTGCACCTGTATTCCCAGTAATCAGGATGCTGAGACGGGTTTACCACAAGTTTGAAGACAGCTTGAACTACAAAGTCAAAAAGAAAAAAAAAGAAAAAGAAGAAGAGGGGGCTCAGGATTTAGCTCCAATGGTACCATACCTACCAGGGAAGGAAGCACAAGAACTTGAATTTGATCCTAGGTACCAGAGGGGGGGTGGGGAGAGGGAGAGGGAGAGGGGGAGGAGAGAGAGAGAGAGAGAGAGAGAGGGAGAGAGAGAGAGAACAAAACATCATCCCAGAAAATATCTTTTCCTGATCATAATCTTTGAGATAGGCAACCCTTTCTGTTTTTTCCCCAGGACTCTTATGTTTTGGGTTTTTTTAATAAAAGAAAACATTTGACTAATTAATTTAAAAAGCACAAGATTCTTCACTACAAAATGAAATGCCTCAGAATATGTACACGGACAAATACGAAATATGAGTCATGTTTGTAAGATTATTTCCTCAGTTGCAAAAAGATTAAAATTGGGGAGCCGGAGATTTAGCTCAGTGGTTCTGGCACCTGCCTCGCAAGTGCAAGGTCCTGAATTCAATCCCGGGTAACAACATACAATGCTGGGCGTAGTGACTCACGCCCACCAGCCATCAATACCACATACCACAGTGCCAGGCATGGTGGGTCACACCTGTAATCCCAGCAATCAGGAGGCAGAGACAGGAGGATTGCTGAGTTCCAGGCTTGCCTGGGCTCCATAGTGAGCTCAGGACCAGCCTGAACTACGAAGTGAGACCCTGTCTCAAAAAAAAAAAGATTAAAATTGGGGTTGAATCTTAAAATAGTAGCTAAATTACTATGTCTGAAGCTGAAGTTTATGTAGTTGATAATGTGTACAACATTTGGTAAGGAGAAAACAGTTATGCTTTCAAACAAACTGATAAGAAGTTCTGTCTGGAATTTGCATCAGAGCTCTTCACAGCTAGAAACAAAAATTGACCAAGACTAGGTCTTGCCTATTTATTAGGTAATGCATGTAAAACATCAGACAGGGGTACATGGCACTAATTCCAAATTTAAAAGTAATTGATAGATTACCTTATAGCCCAGCCTGTCAGCTAAAGATCCTGCTGCTTCTGAGTTTTCATGTCTTTCCTTTTATCTTTTTGTGATAAATGTAAAGTGTATTTACCCTTTTATCCACTTGTGCCTCCTGTGTGTGCAATGTAACTTTTAACTAAGTAACTTGGGACTCTAGAGAAGTGTTCATTTGTCCAGGAAGATACATTTGGGATTTTAATCTTGATCTCTAAACTTGGCTTCAAAACTTAGGCTGTTTAAAGAGAGGGGATGGCTGGGGATGTAGCTCAGTGGCACCACACCTGCCTCATAAATACAAGGTACTGAGTTTGATCCCTGGTACTGCAAAATTATAAATAAATAGGTAGAGAGAGGAGGATATACCTTTTGTCTTGTATTTTAGGATTGTTATTTTATATTTGCCTTGCTTTGCTAGATTCTAAGCCTCTTGAGGGCAGAGATTATATGCCTTACTGTTTCTTTGTTTCAACGTTTAAGGGTCCTACCCATTACTATGTTTGCTTACTGAGAATTGAGTGAATGCATGCATGATGAATATGCAGTTTTCTTAGAAAAGAGCAAAAATAGAAACAATTTTGTTTGTTTTTCTGTTTTGTGTTTTAAAGAAAGATAATACCACTTTGTCTTCAGAAGGTCTGGGCTATTTTTAGCCTTTGAGGGGATATATCTACTTATCTTGTTTAATCTGTTACCTTCCCAGAATAAATTGTGTCCCAAGCATTGTGCCTGATAAATGTATGTCTGGGCCCTGATTTGGTATTATGAGCTTGTCATAAAAGTGATCTTAATGTTTGAACATGGAGTTAGACCGAATGGGCCATCATTTTTTTTTTTGAGACAGGTTCCCAGGCAAGCCTGGAACTCAGCAATCCTCCTGTCTCTGCCTCCCGATTGCTGGGATTACAGGTGTGACCCACCATGCCTGGCACTGTGGTGTGTGGTATTGATTGCTGGTGGGCGTGAGTCACCACGCCCAACATTGTATGTGGTTAGCGGGATTGAACTCAGGACCTTGCACTTGCAAGGCAGGCTCCAGAACCACTGAGCTAAATTTCCGGCCCAAGGCCATCATAATTTTAGAGAGAATAATAATAGAAGAAAATATTTCTCAAGAAAATATGCTTTTACTTGATCTCTCATTTAGTGTATTCTGTCGAGGTACCTGAAAGACAAGTACAAGAGTTTTCTCATATTTACAGATGATGAAATCAAAGATTGAGAGAAAAATCCTTAATATCAGTGATTAACTATGATGTTGGACTTTAACCTCAGGTTTGTTCAATTCCAAAACTCATACTCTTTTCATATTCCATGTTTTAGTAATTTGTACATTACCCTCCAACTTTTAGGGGTTTTTTGTCATTGTTTGTTTGTTGTTTTGTCTTTTTGTTTTTTTTTTTTTTTTTTTTTTTTTTTTTTTTTTTTTTTTTTTTTTTTTTTTTTTTTTTTTTTTTTTTTTTTGCTTTTTTGGAGACAGGGTCTCGCTTTGTAGTTCAGGCTGGCCCTGAGCTCACCATGGTGCCCAGGCAAGCCACCGCGAACTCAACAATCCTCCCGTCTCTGCCTCCCAAGTGCTGGGATTACAGGCGTGAGCCACCACGCCCAGCATTATATGTGGTAACCGGGGATCGAACTCAGGTCCTTGCGCTTGCAAGGCAGGCGCCGGAACCACTGAGCTAACCCTCCGGCCC
>PVIC010038483.1:0-17586 GCA_004025085.1 Thryonomys swinderianus
AGAAGTACTGGTATTAACTCTTCTTTAAAAGTTTTGTAGAATTCAGCAGTGAAGCCATCAGGACCAGGGCTTTTCTTTGTTGGTAGGTTTTTTATTACATTTTCAATTTCCCAGATTGATATCGGGTAGTTTAACATTTTTATATCCTCTTCATTCAGCTTTGGAAGTTCATGAGTCTAGGAATCTATCCATTTCTTCTAGATTTTCCACCTTCTTGGAGTATAGATTTTCAAAATATGTGTTTATGCTCCTTTGGACTTCTGGGTCTGTGCTGATTTCCCCATTTTCATTCCTTATAGCATGGATTTGAACCTTTTCCTTCCTTTGTTTGATAAGGTTGGCTAAGGGTCTGTCGATCTTATTTATCCTTTCAAAGAACCAATTCAAAAATGGGCATCTGAAATGAACAGACACTTCTCAGAGGCAGAAGTGAAAGCAGCCAAGAAACATATGAAGAAATGTTCAACATCACTGGTCATTTGAGATATGCAAATGAAAACAACACTGAGATTTTTATCTCACTCCACAAAGAATGGCCATGATCACAAAATCAACCAACAATAAATGCTGGCATGGCTGTGGGGAGAAAGGAACCCTTCTCCACTGTTGGTGGGATTGCAGACTTGTGCAACCATTGTGGAGATCCGTGTGGAGATTTCTCAGAAAACTAGGACTAGGGTTCCCATTTGACCCGGCTATCCCCCTGCTAGGAATATACCCAAAAGAATTTTAAAAATCACATTGGAAAGACAAATGTACACCCTTGTTCATAGCAGCTCAGTTCGTGATAGCTCAATCTTGGAAACAACCCAAATGTCCATCAACTGGAGAGTGGATAAAGAAGATGTGTTTTTTTTTCTTTTTTTTTTCTTTTTTGAGACAGGGTCTTGCTTTGTAGTTCAGGCTGGCCCTGAGCTCACTATGGTGCCCAGGCAAGCCGCCGCGAACTCAGCAATCCTCCTGTCTCTGCCTCCCGAGTGCTGGGATTACAGGCGTGAGCCACCACGTCCGGCATTGTGGTATGCGGTGTTGATTGTTGGTGGGCGTGTCCCCATGGCCAGCATTATATGTGGTTACTGGGGATCGAACTCAGGACCTTGCGCTTGCAAGGCAGGCGCCGGAACCACTGAGCTAACCCTCCGGCCCCAAGAAGATGTGGTTTTTTTTATAAAATGGAGTATTACTCTGCCATAAAGAATGACAAGATTGATCCACTTAGGTGCAAATGGAGACACCTGGAGGATGTACTAGTAAGTGAAATCAATAGATCACAGATAGACAATTACTGGATCTTCTCTTTGGCATGAACACCTGTAGATGCAAATGAGCTTTAGAAAGTATGACAGCTTTTATGGAGTGCAAAATTTCTATAGGAAACTTGGTGTGGGAATGTGATGAGGGGAAGGAATAAATATGATACAGAAAGAAAATAAAAGAGCATGTATAAAGGGGGTGAGGAGGTGTGGGTGGGTATGGATATGGGTAAAATTGAGAATTAACTTGTGTCATATACTGGTACAAATTCCCCAATGTTATACATGATTTTGAGATGTATATAAATTGTACCAATAAAGAATTCCATTTATAAAAAAAAGAAAATTGGTACCGGTATATAACATGACTTAATTCTCATTTTCCCCATTCCCCTGCCCATCCTATAACCCTCTGTCCTGTATATACATAAATTGTGTTTCTTTTTCTTTTTTACCATTACATTTTTCCCAATGTTATATACCTATATCCCCTTTACCATTTGAATAGTTTCTATTTCACAGTATCTACCATAGACTCTAGAACTCATTTATATCTTCAATTTCTCATAACAAAGAAAAGATATGGTATTTATGCATCTGTGACCTATTTATTTCATTTAGGAGTATGTCCTCAAAGTACGTCCATTTGAGTATAAATGACTCAAACTTATTATTCTTTACAGCACAGTAATACTCCATTTATTTAAAAACCACACACACCTCTTCTTTACCCAGGCTAGAGCTGATGGGCATTTGGGTTCTTTCCAAGATTTAGGTATCACAAGCTGAGCTGCTATGAACATGGGTGCACATATGTCTCTGTGATATGAGTCATTTAATTCTTTTGTGTATATCACTAGCAGGGGAATAGCAGGGTCAAATGGGACCTCTAATTCTAGTTTTTTGAGGAATCTCCACACTGACTTCCATCCTGGTTGCACCAGTCTATATTCCCACCAACAGTGGAGAAAGTTTCCTTTCTTCCCACAGCCTCACCATCATTTTTTGCTGGCTAATTTCGAGATAGCAGCCATTCTTTGTGGAGTGAGATGGAATCTCAGAGTTGTTTTCGTCTGCATCTCTCCAATGACTAGTGATAAAATATTCTTATGTGTTGAATGCTATAGATGCGAAAGCTAGAAAAGACATGGTTCTTTCATGCAAGAAGTTCTCAAACTAATGGGTAAACTACTTCTCCATTTATTTATTCTAAAATGAAGATTGCTTCACCACATTTATCATCTCTAAAATTGAGATGCATCTTTCAATCAGTGACAATTTCTACCTGCTATGAGCTAAGTGGCATTCATAATGTAGTCGCTTATGACTTATTTATTGCAGTGGAACAAATTACTCCACAACCCAGTGAGTGAAGACAACAATATTTATCATATAAAAGTTTTTATAGATCAGGAGTTCAGGCATGGCTCAGCTGCATCTTCTGGCTCCAGAACTCCCACAGGTTTCATTTGAGGTGTTTTCTAGGGCTATTACTGTCTTAAGACTCAACAGGGGCTGCGAGCTCTTCCAAGCTCATTCAGGTGATTGTTGACTGCTTGACTTGATGGATGAAGGCCTTGAGCTGTTAGCTCCTCATGATCTGTTAGCCAGAGATATTCCCTTCATTCCTTGCCTAGTGGAATCTATAGGTTAGCTCATGATGTGACACATTCTTTTAAGCAAATATTTGTTGGTACATTCTAGATAAACTTAGTGATAACATTCATTATAGGAAATTTGTACCTGTACATGATATATCTTGCTTCTTTTTCTGCTTTCTTTCCCTCCAATCCTATTCCCCTCCTTACTTACAAAACCTTTTTTTCATTTTTTCCCTCCTATTCTTTTTTTTCTTGTTGTTGTGACATCTGGTTTTATTATAGTGACAAAATGAGAGGAAGAAAGAGAAGGAAGGAGGGAGGGAGAAAGGGAGAGAGGGAGGGAGAGAGAGAATATCAGTCAAAAAAGTTATAGTTTGTCACAATCTAATCTCAGAAGTGCTATCTCATTACTTTAACAAATTCGGTCCACTAGAAGCAAGTCATTTGGTGCTGCCCATACTGAAGGGGAAGTTTATACAAGAAATTATCAGGAGAAATAATGATTAGGACCCATTTTAGAAGCTGTCTACTATAGTTGGCTGTGATTATGGGGCTTAGTTTATTCCTAGGAGATGACTGGGACACAGCAACCTCTAAGTATTTCAATCAATAAACCATTTAAGAACAATCTGAGAAATGAAGATGAGTCCTAGGTGTTGTCTGAAAATATTTTGTCAGCCCCTTCAAATAGCAGAATGGATCTCAGGGGCTTGTAAGTGCAGCCAGGACCACTAGAGAGCACACGCTAAAGCAAGACCTCTGCACTGATGCTGGTGACGCGATGAAGCTGTGTAGGGAAAGGTAGCCCCAGGCACTTCAGAATAGAAAGTGCTGTAGAAAATTTCAACCCTAAATGAGAAAGGTTACAGAAAGACCTCAACCAATTTAGTTCATATACGTTCATTTTATTAATGTGAAAGAGTGATATATGATAAATTTCTAGATCTAAATATATAAAGAGATCTATTAATACACTTAAAATTGAAAATCTATATCAAACGCATCATGTCAGAGTTCATTTGGCAAAAATTTTTCTTTATAAATCTTACACGAAATCATTCCCTACAGTTAGAGGCATAGTAAATTCAATGTAGCAAATGCAAAAAATAGAGTTTATCACTGCTTATGGAATTTTCAACTATGCCTGACAGTCTGCACTCTATCGAGATGTGTCTGGCCGGGTGTAGGAGCACATGCCTGTAATCTCAGCACTCAAGAGGCAGAGGCAGGAGGATGGTCACAAATTCAAGGCCAGCCTGAGCCATAGCGAGTTCAAGGTGACTCTAACCTACATATTAAGACCCTATCTCAGAAAAAAAGAAAAGAGGACCGGAGATTTAGCTCCGTGGTTCCGGCACCTGCCTCGCAAGCGCAAGGTCCTGAGTTCAGTCCCCGGTAACCACGTACGATGTTAGGCATGGAGACTCACGCCCACCAGCAATCAATACCACATACCACAGTGCCGGGCGTGGTGGCTCACGCCTGTAATCCCAGCACTCAGGAGGCAGAGGCAGGAGGACTGCTGAGTTCAAGGCTTGCCCGGGTTACATAGTGAGCTCAGGCCCAGCCTGAACTGCAAAGCGAGACCCTGTCTCAAAAAAAAAAAAAAAAAAGAACTAGATGTTTCTTCAATGGATGGCCCAACTGAGAAACACCTGATTTAAACCCAATAGGAGTGAACTAGAACTTCTGAAACCCATGGGAAAAGAGTTAAAGATGAATGTAAACAATCTCATTTATGTGGGCAATAGAAAGGGAGGTATAAGGAATGACAAAAATGGTCTCTCAAGAATATGAAAAGGATTTTCATGAGTTCAGGTAACTTGCTATAAGGCCCCAGCTGTGGTTCCCAACTTGCAATCATGGATCCCAAGAGTTAGGGATGACTGCCAAGGGTTCATGAATACACATGCTCATGAAACTCTGTAGAAAGGTGAAATAAGGCCTCAAACATTAACTACTGTTTTCCAAATATATTACAGATAGTTTGTCATTAACCAAATACACAGTATTTTCAAGTGCACTGTCATAATGTCTTCTGAACTTGATATCATCTTAACCTATAATTTTGGAGTTGATTTAATCCATAGACATTAGAAATGCAACTATCACCTAGGTAGGGAAGGTACGTGGAACTATTACTATAAAACTATGCTGTTGGTGACAAAAATTCTAGGAACTATCGTCCACAGATTTCCTGAGTTGCAAACCTAAGCATATTCAATAGTGATTCATTTCCTCCCTCCTCAGGCCCTTAGAAAAATCGTTGATCTCTGTGCTACTGGATAAAGACCCATCCCCTGCTATTACTCTTCCTACTTAAAATTTCATGCCCATAGATAAAACTTGTCATGACTTTCAAAAGAACTTCATTTTTATTCCAGCGTTGAAAGGAAACCCATTTTGATTCTGAGAATAATGAATAAGATCCTGAAAGGCTTTCTTTTTTTTTTCTTGGTTTCTTAAAGCCATACTTTTCACTAAAAGCAATCTATCTTTTATTTTTAATAGAATTACCCTAAGAATATTGGTTGAATTCTTTTTCAACTTCATTATACAGTAAGGAACTCAGAATACCAAAAATTAGAAAGATGGTAACCCTATTAGTGCCTACCACTGAGGTATCATAGTTTAACTCTGTATTTCATAAAATGGAAGGTGAAAATTTTAGGAAGTATATTCTTACTAAGAACTTTCCTATTAATAGCCAGGTGTGGTGGCACTATGATCCCAACACTTGAAAGGCTGAGGCAGGAGAATTGCTGTGAGTTCAAGGCCTTCCAGTACTGCATAGGGAGTTCTAGGCCAGCCTAAATAAATGCCAGAATTTGTCTCAAGAAAACAAAGAAACAACAACAACAAAAAGTTTGTGATTTATAAGAGGTTTGGAGTGTCTCTGAAGCATGAGGTTCACAAGTTCAAGCCCAGTTCAGGCAACTGAGTGATTTAGGGAGAGTCTGCCTCAAAATATTTTTAACAGGGATGGGGGTGTAAACCAGTATGAAGGCCCTAGGTTCAATCTCCAGTACAAAAAAGAAAAAAACAACTTCAGAGAAAGTGGGGCCAGCAACCAGAGGAGTTAAAGGGATGGGTGGGATGGGATGGGGTTGGAGCAGAGGAATGTTCGAAACAGAGGGAAGAATAGGTAAAATGAGAAACCTGTGAGTAGGAGTTCAGCCCATTCCTATGCAATGAGCCAGGAAATAAAATCCCCAGAATGCTATATTGGCTTTTGTGGTCACCTTTACATCAGGAAAAGAAAAAGTGGCATAGTCAGTATGATATTTCACATACTCTGGAGACTTTAACGTGAGTGATAACTGCCAGTAACACAGGAGTGAATGGCTGGCTGACTTTGAATACATAAATACCTTGAAAGAACAACACATATCTGTGTGAAGCACTATGTATTCACTTAGCAGCTGCAGAAACTGACATGTTCCTCTGCCAGCTCAAGAAAAAGATTCTTCATTCAAATGCTGAGATGCCTCTATAGATTTTTTTTCTCACATTTGGTGGGGGTGTAAATTATTTCATGTTTATATGCTTACATCAGTAATAAAATATGATTCAGACTACAAATAGTTTTTGACACAATAGATTTAAGGGAGACCTCCAGGGTGTAAAATGAAATTAGGCTGTGGTTAGGGAACTTAGGCCAATGCTAGACCATCCATCAGTGATGCTTCCATTCAAGATAACGTGTCACCCTGTCAAGACGTCCAGCTGACTCTTATGGAGAGTCCAAATTTCTTTTCCTACCCCCAAGTGCCCTTTCTATCATCATATGTGCTTTAAATTGAGGATTGGGGCAGAAATATGACACCTAGCAGCAGTCTCCTAGCACATTATTTCAATTTCTATTTGTCAATTCCAACTCACACGTAAGCAAAACAAGTATTACACTACTGAATCCCAGACTTGGTCAGTTTGGGGGGAATGAGGAATGAGACTTAAGCTAAGCATTGGTCATGCAGTTGTCCAAAAGATGAACATAACAGAATCCTAAGTTCTGCACTTCAAATTGTTAACCCTGAAAACTAAAGCATATAAAATTTAAACCGTGAAAACTAAAGATGGCTAGAGCTATGAACACATCTGGTAGGATTAAAGTTAAATTCTGTTGAGGTGTCATAAAATCCAATCAGGATATATATTCTTAGAAATCAGTCAAGATAATACTCAGCAAGTACTGAAGTAAATTCTTGCAATAAAGCTCTGATCAATATATATATATATATATATATATATATATATATATATATATATATACACACAATTTATTTTTTTCTTTTCTTTTTTTTGGTATAATGAATCCTTAACTATTTCAAGTTTGTGTTGAAGAACATTTTACTGGTTTATCATCTGGGCTGTACAGGAATAAGTCCACAGCCTGTGATTATCTGAGTTGTGGGTTGTCCAATTGCAGAGGTTACATTTGCATAAACTCTGATGTAAACTGTAGCCCCCATTGTGCCATATGGTTGTCCTACTAACAAAAATATTTAAATGGTTAATACTCGCCTGCAAAGTATCTATTTTCATGAGTTCATGTGCTTTGAAGATGGTACTTGTAGTTTCCTTTCTTCATTGTTTTGCTAAGGTCATGCTTTATAGAGTATGGCCACCCCCAGAAAGACAAAGGGACATCACTCTTCTATCCAAACACATAGTTTGACAGATGAGTGACTTTTGACTCGCAGTAGAGGAGGAGTTGGGCCCAAATGCACAAAGGGTTGTTTTGGTTTAGAAGACTGGGCTATTTCCAGCCACACACAAAGGAGAGAGGTGGAGAAGGCATTTGCTTCCCTGAAGCAGCAGCAGCAGGTGTTGGAGACTATGCAACCACAAATGGTCCCAGCTGCAAAGTCACAGAGTACAGAGAGGCTGGAGGAACCCTGATGAGGACATAGCCAATCAGGGTTGCCAGTGTCCCTGGGCACATGTAACTGGGCACCGCCCTTGTGGAACAGGGAGAGCCTCTGGGAAAGGGCTGAGTCTAGGAAGGGCAGAAAAGATAGAGATGACCACACACCTAACCACATCTGCACAGGCTGGCGCACCTCGGGATGTTTAGAATTCAAACAAGTAACCTTGATCTGAAAAGTATGTTCATAAATTTAAGACCCTATTGCTTTCCAGAACCATTAAAATGGACACAACAGTTGGGGGGGGCGGAAACACAAAAAAGCAAAGATGTTTGATATCACTTAATAACTACTGCAGCTTCTTTAAACTTTATTCTATCCTTAATCACATAAATTTTAAGACACTGTGATGAGCTGAGCATGGTTGTCCCACACCTGTCATCTCATCATTCAGGAGGCTGAGGCAGGAGGATTGCCTTGAATTCAAGGCCAGCCTAGACTACAAAGTGGATTTGGGTCCAATGTGAGCAAAAAACACTGTGATGAAACGAATGGATACAGAAGGAGTGGAAACAAAGAAAAAGATGGGAAAAGCCTGGATAAGTAAGTCCTGCCTCCACCTCATGGAACAATCCTGCCTTCCTGGCTTCCCCCTCCCTAGAAACCTTCAGTGTGCATCTCCATTTGTCTCGGAGAGAAGTCACGCAGAGCAAAGCCCTCCTCAAGCCCACACGGGGACTGTAGGATTCCTTTCTCTGTGGGTGTTTGCTCAGATCCTCAGCAGGTTTTCAGCTTCTGGCCCCTGCTCTGGTGCTGAGGACAGAGGCCATGCTGCAGTGCGGTGAGTGATTTAGCCAGCCAAAGCAAACACTGGGCTAGCACAGTACTTCTTCAGCAGGGAAACCCTGCTAGGCTGCAATTACAAACCTTCTTTTGTTTGATCCTTCAAAATTTAATTGAATTCTTTACTGGTACAATTTATATACACCTCACAATCACACATAACATTGGGGAATTTGTACCAATATATGACACAAGTCATTTCTCATTTTTACCCATATCCCCACCCACCCACACCTCCCCACCCCCTATATACATGCTCTTTTATTTTCTTTCAGAATCCTATTTATTCTTTCCCCTCATTACATTCCCACACCAAATTTCCTCTGGAAATTTCCCATTCTACAAAAACTGTCATACTTTCTAGAGCTCATTTGCATCTACAGGTGCTCATATCAAAGAGAAGATCCAGTATTTGCCTATCTGTGATTTATTTATTTCACTTATTAGTGTGTCCTCCAGGTGTATCCATTTGCACATAAATAAATCAATGTTGTCTTTCTTTATGGCAGAATAATCTCCATTTTATTTTTAAAAAACACATCTTCTTTATCCACTCTCCAGTTGATGGGCATTTGGGTTGTTTGCAAGATTGAGCTATCATGAACTGAGCTGCTATGAACAAACCTTCTTTTAACAACTAAGCACAAAAGTTAAAGCAAAGACGAAGTGGTTGACTGAGAAAGTGGTTGAAGAATAGACCCTCTTGTGTGGCCTTCTTTGCATGTCTGGCCCTTGCCACACTTGCTCGTACCCCTTTCCATCACAGTGACAGTTTTTCAGCCAGCACCACTGATGTGTGAAGAAGTCTTCCTTTGGGAGGCTGTCCTGCGCATTTCAGAATGTTCAGCAGCATGCCTGGCCTCGACATGCTGAATGCCAGTATTAATCTTGCCCTACTACCACTGCCACCACCATTACCACCGTTGTGACAATCAAAATGTCCCCAGACATTGCCAAATTCCCTTGGGGACAAAATAACCTGCAGTTGAGAATCAGTGCTATAAAATTAAATCTGTCTCTATAACTGACAGCCAATGCTACATCAACAATAATGTGGGCACACAAAAATATTTCCAAGGCTGCCAATCAAAATGATATATGACTCTTTTATAAAAAGGCCAAATGTCAGTTTACTGAGATTTTTTTTTCTGTGACTCAAGAAATAGAACCAGGTGGAAAGAGAAAAGGATTTTATCTTATGGTTAGCACCTAGCACCTTCACATGACTTACATGCATACACTTAGGCCACACTGCAGAATACAAACAAAACCCTTGCTGACATAATCACTTTCCAAAAACCACACATTTCTACTGGAGTTTTCAAGAATGAGCTAAGCAAGCATATAATACACTGTTTTAGCCTTGCCCAACCAAAATAAATTCATAATACACAGTGAGTTTATGAAACCTTCTTCAAAACATAAAACTGAATTGCTTTTCCACTGGGATTTCCATTTCTCTGAGAAGTTAGCAAGTGAGTCCCTTAGTACACAGACTTAGAGCATCAAAATAACCAATGATTTGAGTTTTGGCCAAATTATTCACTATATTGCACCAGAAAATAAGGGGAAAAATATAAAAGGAAGGAGGAAGGCCCAAGGGGAAGAGAAACGCCCAGTCCATCATGTTGTATCATGAAGATAAGAAATTGTTTTGCATTTATTTTTTATAGTCACCACTTTTTTCACAAGACTGTCATCTTACATATTTCATATACATACACACAGTATAGTCATAAGTTGTAGAGCTTCAAGTTTGCTTTTGACTCATATAACCTGTTACTTTCAAGGCCACTGGATCATAGCAACTCCATAAAATTTCTCTGTGGAAAAATTGTCCTTGAATCAACAATTAAATTTTTCCTATGACTGCTCCTCTTTTAGCCTCTTTACACAGACACATTTGCCTAAACATTTAAAGATCCCCTTTACGCTTATTGATCTAACAACTATAAATCATAGATTAGCTCCATGATTAAATAGAACAAGAGTTACAGCTGGCTTATTGATTCCAGCCTCTCCTAATCCTTCATTAATTGCTGTTACCTTGTGTCATCTCAGATATTGTAGTGTCTCTGCTTAACAGAGTTTTTGAGGATGCAAAGCCACTTTGCATATGGGACTTATGCTTTGAAATCATAATGTTTATTTTCAAAATTATTCTCAGGTCCACTATATGTATTCTCACTTTCCAGAGTTTTACTTAATTTAAAGACATTGGTGAAATTTTAAAGATCAATATGTCTTCAGTAACAGTGTTTCTTAAAATAGGGCCCTCAGACACTCCAGAATCAACTAGATCCTTCTTTGCAATCTGGGCTCCTGAAAAGGAACCTGGCCCCAGTTAGTTAATTTTTGAATCCAGAGTTTGTGTTTGCTAGGCAAACACTCTACCACTGAGCTACATCCTCAGCTCTCTATCAAGAAAGCAAAAAGTCTTGCTCTTATTTACCAATTCATATGATATGAAATTTAAAATTTTAAAGTAGATGACGCCTACATTGCTCTCTGGGACACTTCCCTCTAATTGTACTAAAGCTCACAATATTATATCTTGCTTTGGAAATCAGTGCAAATAATCTCTAATTGAATGGAATTGTGACTGCTGCATTGTTTTGATTGACCTCTTCCTCCTCCCATCCCTTTTTCCATTAAAGTTGGAGTGGGTGAGGACAGGAACTCCATTTCCAGAGTTCTTTGGAAATGACAAGGCACATTTGTTGTCCAACTGAGATATTTCCCACTGAGTCTTTGCACTGTTACCCAATACCTTGCGTTGAGAATCGCAGTCATTATATGATTCTTTTCATTTGTATTTCATTTATTTATTAAGGATGCACAGTGATTTCCCAAGAAATTTTCATGAGAGAAGACTTCCTCAGTTAGTTCTGGGAATGGCGAAATACTCATTAAACATCTCTGCTACTTCAAAGCCTTCAAAACTAATTAAGCTTCTGTCAATATATTATCCCCATTCACACAAGCAACCTCTTAAAAATGAACTGGAATGTGTTTTTAGGCATACCTGTCTTTTGGTTTCATACCACTTTGTTATCTTAGGACTGACTGCAAAGTCAGTTCAGTTCTAGTTCAGACCCATGTGTGCATATGTGTAATTATATAATGTGAACATATGCAAATTAGAGGCTTTATGTCTTTGTGCAAACCATAATTACTGAGTTAGTTTCCCTAACTCAGCCTGAAAACTGTTCATGTATGTCTTTTAGTGATTGTGCTATGCCCACTCTTATTTTCAATATATAAAAATATGTGGAATTATGTGGCCCTAGTGTTATGGTTTATATTTATTTAGTTGTCACCCTAAAGTCTCATGTGCTCATAGGAGGGGCTGTTGGGAGGTGACTGGATTATGAGTATGTGACACTGGATTAGCCCACTGATGGGTTTATAGCTGTGTGTGATGCTGGGAGTGAAGCCTGCTGGGAGAATATGAGTCACTGTGGGTGTGGCCTGCAGGGTTGTTTCCCTCCTCTTCCCTTGATTCCTCTCTGCTTCCTGCCTGCCATGCTATGAACTGTTTCTTCTCTGCCATGCCACTCTGCCTCAGAGTCAGATAATTCTGGACTGAAACTTATGCAAACTTCATACCGAAATAAATCTCTCCTCCCTAGAGTTGTATCAAGTATTTTGTCTCAGTGATGAGAAAGTAACTAAACACCCACATAACCCCAAAATAGGAAACACATTATTTAAAAAAAAAAACGACTGTTTTAAAAAGTAGTATCTAAATGCAAAGTCCTTCAGTTTATATTATCAGGAAGTGCCTGACAAGAATTTTGAAGCAAAACATAAAGTAAACCTACAGAAAACACACATGTGACATTATTTATTAGAGAGTTTAGTCCAGGAAAAGAAAAGCTGAGGTAATATGACAGAGAAGGCAGAAATGGATGAATGTAGATGCAGGTGCTTTATCAAGCAGGCTATTCCTCTCTATCAAGCACTAATGAATGCTCCACCTCTCAGGGCAATGTCAGAAGGACCATTTGGGGAGACAAAAGGAGAAGAATTCCTTCACATGGCTCGATGTTTCCCATTGCTCACACTTGGCCCATGAAGGTTATCTTCTGCATAGATGCAGACTTTCAGGCTGCATATATGGGGACACTATGCATGCATATTGGTCCCATGTCTCATTGTATCTCACATCAGTATCAAAGGAAAAGCATCAGGAGGGAGTTAATAAGGGTGCATTAGGCATCTCATGAGGGATTTTCAGGTTGTGTCAGTGAAAATCTGATTGATACAACAGCTCTTAGGAGGAACAAGAGTCCAGAGGCTATGGAGACAGTTGAGATGGAAAGGATCAGAAATGGTGCATAAGGGCCAGGGATTTAGCTCAGTTATACTGCCACCTGCTTTGCAAGCACAAGGTCATGTAGTCAATCCTTGGAACCACAATCAATCAATCAATCAATCAATCAATAAATAAATAAATAAATAAATAAGGCACCAAGGAAAGCACCAGCTTGATCAGCCTTAGTCTCCCACGGGTGAGACCTTTCTTCTAGACAGAACTGAATGTATTTCTTTTAAGCCAGAAATGGCACATAGGAAGTGTTTCATAATATAGGAATTCTCCACAGAAAAACATGGTGGATTCCCACCACTTAGTTTCTATTTAATAATGCAGCATAGAATTTCTGGAGGAGACAGTTGCTAAAGAAGATTTTGGCTATGGCACCAAGATCTTTTTAAAAATTCTTTGGGCCAGTGATAATCTTTGTTTGTCCTGTGGGTGCACTTAAATCTTACTATCAATCCAGGCCAAAAATAGTATGCATGAGTATACAAACTATCCCTCTCAATATGTAATAAAATAACATTTCTTTGTATATACATATACTTTTCCCCCTTAGGCTGATTGAGTAACAAACCCAAGGTTATGTTTACCAACTGCACCCCACCCAAAAGGATAAAGCTTTGTATTTCACAAAAAAACAGAGTGTTCACAGACTCAGAAGCATCATGCCATCTGTTTTCACAGGTGAAAAAATAGCTTGCTACACTACCACAGAGGAAATCTGGGCAAATCTCCCCTTGTAATAATAGTCCAGCAAAGACAGAATCTGGTCAGCTAGGCTGAGCAGCAGAAGGTTGCAAAAAGAGACAACTTGCATATTTTTAAGAGCAAAATCATCTGATCTTCAGGATCCATTACAATATTGAGATACTAGAGGATTAGCCTCAAACAGAATGAAATTTCTATTTGAAATGGTGCCTGGAATCTGACTTGGGCAGCCAAGGGTGGGTACGACACCATCACTGTTGTCCTCTCCTGCTATCACTGCCTGGAGGTGACGGTATAGCTACAAGGCATCTCTGCCAGTCCTTTCCATCTCCAGAGGAGATGAACAATAACTCCCCTTTGCAAAAAGAAAAGGCAGCCTCCTGTTCAGTGCCTCTAACTGTAAGGAGTTAAGGCAGAGACAGAAAGAGAACTGCATTGATGAACTGGGCATAGAGGAACGGAAACAACTTTTTTTTCTCAAAGAACTTCAACATTTTGGAAAAATCTAGGTATTCAAACCTGTTATGAAATCACCAAAGTGAATTCCACCCAACATACATTGGCATAGCTTGATTTCTAAAACTTTTTTTACCAGTACATGTTTGCATTACACAATGATTACATTCATTGTGGGGGGATAACAGTACATAACACATCTTCATTCTTTTTATGTCGTGTTCCCCTCCTCTCCTTCCGTCCTTCCTCTTCCTGTTGGTCTTCTTCCCTTTAAGCAAAAAATTCTATGATTATTCTTAAATATACTTTTTTATTTCCTTTCATGTTTCCCTGAATTAAAAACAGAGGCAGAACTCATTTAAGTCCCACATCTTGGCTTCAAAAACCAACGTAATTTTCATTTATGTTTAGGACTTCCGTTTTTCCCAGTTTGAATCTTTGAGTTGAATATGGAAAGGAATATGAAAGAATATTTTACATCCAAGTGAATTCATGGATTCCATTCCTACTACCCAAAACCCCAAGCAGACCTGGCTCCATGACTATTGTGCACAGCTTGGATCTGTCCTAAAAGAAAAGGATAGATTCCTAGACACATATGAACTTCCAAGTTGAACAAAGAAGATATAGAAATGTTAAACATCCCAATAGCAATCTGTGAAAATGAAATGTAATTAAAAACTACACTTGATCTTAGCCAAAAGGCCGAGAAGCGGTTGTAATTAAAAACTTATTGACAAAGAGAAGCCCTGTTTCTGATGTTTTCACTGCTGAATTCTATAAAACTTTTAAAGAAGAGTTAATGCCACTACTTCTCAAACTTTTTAATGAAATCAAAAGGGAAGCAGTGGGCCGGAGGGTTAGCTCAGTGGTTCTGGTGCCTGCCTCACAAGCGCAAGGTCCTGAGTTCGATCCCCGGTAACCACATATAATGCTGGGCGTGGAAACACGCCCACCAACAATCAACACCACATACCACAATGCCGGACGTGGTGGCTCACGCCTGTCATCCCAGCACTCAGGAGGCAGAGACAGGAGGATTGCTGAGTTCGCAGCAGCTTGCCTGGGCACCATAGTGAGCTCAGGGCCAGCCTGAACTACAAAGCGAGACCCTGTCTAAAGAAAAAAAAAAAAAAAAGGGAAGCAGTGCTCCCAAATTCATTCCTGGAAGCAATCATTACACTGATTCCAAAAGGAGAGAAAGACCCAACCAAAAAAGAGAAATACAAGCCAATTTCCCTAATGAACACTGATGCAGAAATTCTCAATAAAATACTGGCAAATAGAATACAGAGAATCACCAAGAAGATCATACACCCTGACCAAGTTGGATTCAGCCCAGGAACACAAGGATGGTTCAACATACATAAGTCAATAAACATAATACACTGCCTAAACAGAATCAAGGACAAAAACCATATGGTCATCTCAATAGATGCAGAAAAGCATTTGTGAAAATCCCACACCATCCATGATTAAAGTCCTACAGAAAATTGGAATAGATGGACTTTATCTCAACCTAATAAAAGTTATATATGAGAAACCAACAGGCAGCATCACTAAATGGTCAAAAACTGAAGCCTTTCACACTAAGATCAAGAACAAGACAAGGATGTTCACTATCACTACTCCTGTTCAATATGTGCTAGAAACATTAGCCACAGCAATTAGACAAGAGAAATAAATAAAAAGAATAAAGACAGGAAATGAAGAAATTAAACTGTCAGTATTTGCTAATGACATGATATTCTATTTAGAAGGTCCTAGAAACTCGACCAAAAGACAGCTGGACTTAATTACCAAATTTAGTAGCATAGCTGGTCAATGCTCAAAAATCAATAGCCTTTTTATATACAAACAACAGACTCCCTGAGGGAGAAATTGGGGAGTCAACCCTTTTCACAATAGCATCCAGTAAAATGAAATATCTAGGAATCAATCTAACAAAGGAGGTGAAAGACCTCTACTCTGAAAACTAGAGCACTATGAAAAAAGAGATAGAAGATATCAGAAAATGGAAAGACATCCCTTGTGCTTGGGGAGGCAGAACTAATATCGTCAAAATGGCTATACTCCCACAACTCCTATATAGATTCAATGCAATCCCGATTGAAATCTCAACAACATATTTCACAGATCTAGAGAAAATAATCCAAAACTTCACCTGGAACTACAAAAGACCTAGAAGAGCAGAAACAATTCTAAGTAACAAGGACATGGTGGGGGGGGGGTATCACAATCCCCAACATGGAACTATACAACAAAGCAATTGTGATTTAAAAAAAAAAAACTGCATGGTACTGGCAAAGTAACAGACCTGAGGGTCAGTGGAATAGATTAGAAGATCCAGAAATAACTCCAGATAATCCATCTCATCTTTGACAAAAGAGCCAAATATCCTCAATGGAGGAAAGATAGGCTCTTTAACAAATGATGCTGGAAAAACTGTGCTTTAACCTGCCAAAGGCTAATGCTAGACCTATCTCTTTCACTGTGTACTGAACTAAAATCAAAGTGGATTAGAGACCTAAATATTAAAACAGAAATGCTAAACCTACTAGAAAACAGGTTAGGTAGAACTCTGAGACACTGGCTTAGGGAAAGATTTTTATGAACAAAACTTCTATAGCATGAGAACTAGCAGAAGGAATCAACAAATGGAATCTCATCCTATTAAAAAGCTTCTGCACAGCAAAAGAAAGCACCAACAGAATGAAGACATCTAACAATACGGGAAAAAATTTTACCAGCTGTTCCTCAGATAAAAGGCTACTGTCTAGAATATAGAAAGAGCTTTAAAAAATGAGCCCCCCCAAATTAAATTCAAAAATGGGCATCTGAAATGAACAGAAACTTTTCAGAAGAAGAAGTAAAAGCAGCTAAGAAGCATATGAAAAAATGCTCAACGTCACTGGTCATTTGAGAGATGCAGATGAAAACAACACTGAGATTTCAACTCACTCCACAAAGAAAGGCTGCTATCTCAAAATTAGCCAGCAACAAATGCTTGCAAGGCTGTGGGGAGAAAGGGACCCTCCTCCATTGGTGGTAGGAATGTAGACTGATACAACCACTACGAATGTCAGTGTGGAGATTCCTCAAAAAACTAGGATCAGAGGTCCCATATAACCCTGCTATTTCCCTGCTAGGGATATACACAAAAGAATTAAGCCAGGCGCGGTGGCTCACGCCTGTAATCCCAGCACTCGGGAGGCAGAGACAGGAGGATTGCTGAGTTCGAGGCTTGCCTGGGCTACATAGTGAGCTCAGAGCTAGCCTGAACTACAAAGCGAGACCCTGTCTTAAAAAAAAAAAGAATTAAGATTCATATCACAAACCTCCCTAGCACAAGAACTAGCAGAAAGAATCAACAGATGGGATCTCATCCTACTGAAAAGCTTCTGCACAGCCAAAGAAGTCGCTGGCACTTCTAGAAGACTACCAACAACATGGGAAAAAATCTTTACTAGCTGTGTATCAGACAAAGGGCTATTATCGACAATATATAAAGAACTCAAACAGATCAGCCTCCC
>PVIC010038484.1:0-17597 GCA_004025085.1 Thryonomys swinderianus
GGGAAATGAGTGAGGACACAAAGAAAATAGATGTGCAAGATGTTAAAAGTTGTTGAATACAGATGGATGAAATATAGCTATTCCACACAATCCTTTCAACTCTTCTGTGATGCTTGAAATATTTCAAAACACGTTGGAAAATAAAAATAATGTAGTGAAGTACTTCTAAAAGTCATATTGAACAAGAAAGTCAAAACTAAACATAGCAAAGACCATTGCTTTTCCTTAGATAGAATCCTGCATGAGATTGGTGATACATATCTTTGCCTGAACTGCTTACTTTCTTCTGAATATAACCAGTCTGTTTTCCAATATCTGGGGACTCAAGGGAGTGCCTGGTACTGATGGTGAGGCCAACCTTAGCTCCAGCAGTGAAGAATCTGTCTGTATCTCGACCACCATAAATAAATAAATGATGGTGGTAGACTGAGACTGGTGAGAAAACAGATCAGACAGGGTACATCAAAGAAGGCATTCCTGCCCAGAGGATATCAAAGGACATCATTGCATTAGGGTGTGTGGCCAAAACGTGAGCTGCACTCTCCAACACACACTGAAGTTTCTGGACCCCAATTCATTCTCAGAAGGTGCAAGCCTGCCCCTTCTCCTCTTCCTCTTTCCTGGGGATCCCTCTAGAGGCCAAAGTGCGTCACTAACATATGGGATCTACTAGGGCTGAATAGTGCTGGTTTTCTTCCAGATCACCTTTACAAGAGGAGTTTGTTGAAGGAGATTTAGTGTGGTCCTTACCTGCTCCATGAAGCCAATAGTCTGCTCTTGTGGGAGCATGGAATTCCTCCACATGCTGGCCAGATGGGTGTATCTGTGCATGGGAAAAACAAAGGGAAGGGAGATCCTAATCACTGTGAACTGGCAGGCAGGAATGATTCTATATGTCACTGCTGAAGCAAAGTAGGCAATGGAAAGGTGGACATCTTTAAACTACAGAACTTTTTCATGCTGCTAACATTCAGGTTGTGAGTCAGACTTCTAAGTGTGAAATGATGGGGTCAGGGAAGGTCAGCACCATCCAGGGACAAGAACAGGTCCACCAGTACCTGAAACTAAAGGGTACCATTTCTGTACAGTAGGTGAACAGCTGCTTTTCTAAGGGCCATCAGCTACCTAGGTGGCCCTGGATAACTAACACATCTTCTTATGGATGGACCTCAGCTATCCTAAAGTTATAGACCTGTGAGCCAGATCTGTGAGCCATTTCCCAGTTGGTGCCAGTACAGAACCATTGCTCTTGGGCTGTATTGTCAGAGCAGAGGTGTTAAATGAAGAGGCATCCTTGGGAAGAAAGATGTCAAGACCAAAGAAGTCTTCAGCTAGAAGAGTCCTCTCAGAAGGACAGACCTGGTAGTAGCCAAAGGATAGGTACTGGAAGAAGCAGATAAGAGAAGACAGCATGGAGCTGGAGATTTAGCTCAGTGACACCACATCTGCCTCATAAGCACAACGCCCTGAGTTTGAGCCCCAGTACCAAAGGGGGGATAGACAGCATGGAACACAGAGGAGGCCCAATCCGACTCCATAAGAATTTGTCAGAAGATGGTCTTTTTCTTTTTTTCAGTACCAGGGATTGAACTCACAACCTTGCACCTGCAAGGCAGGCATAGTGCTACTGAGCTATATCTCTGGCCCTTATTGAGCATTTTTGTATGTGTAGGTGGTGGAAATAGGGACTGAATCCCAGCCCCTAGAACATGTTCTCAGTGTATTATTCACTAATATTTATATCAAATACAGTGTATTACTAATACATATATATATAACAGACATTAATTTCTTACAGATCTAGAAACTATAAGACTGAGATTTTTAAAGGAAAGTAAAAAGGAAATTCTGAAATAAAGTATAAGTTTAAAAAAAAGATTGAGATTAGAGGCCCTGGCAGATCTAGTATCTGGTGAAATCTCCCTTTTTGGTTTGCTATAGGTTTATTTCATTCTTACATCACCACCTCCTTTTTTAATTTATTAAGTTGGTTGCTTTGTTTGTCTGGTTAGTTGGATTTTATGTTTTTGCTTTTGTTCTGGATTTCTGAGATCAAGTCTCATCCAGGTTGTCCATAGACTTATAATCTTCTTCCTCTCCTCCTCCTCCTCTTTTTGGTAGCAGGGATGGAACTTGGAACCTTGCACTTGTGAGGAAGGTGCCAGAACCACTGAGCTAAATTCCTGACCCCATTGAACTAAACCCTTAGCCTTGGAAATTTTTATTTTTCATTTCTTTCTTTTTTACTTTGGAAGATAATTTTTATATCTTCTTCATTTGCCACATAGTATACCATACATGGCAATGGGCTGGAAATTTAGCTCAGTGGTTCTGGTGCCTGCCTAGGAAGTACAAGGTACCTGGTTTGATTCCGGTAACCACATACAACAATACCTGGCATGGTGACTCACACCCACCAGCAATTAGTAGCACATACCACATGATGGCTCACGCCTGTAATCCCAGCACTCAGGAGAAAGAGGCAGGTGGATTGGCTAAGTTCAAGGCATGCCTGGGCTACCTAGTGAGCTCCGGGTCAGCCTGAACTACAAAGCGAGACCCTGTCTCAAAAAAAAATTTTTTTTTACATGACAAACAAGAAATTGGAGTAACTTCCTTTTTTCCTGGGACATACAAGATTAGTGATTACTTAGATTTAAAAAAATTATAGTAAAAGCCACATTGCTATGACTCTACCTCAAAATGCTCAAAAATATTTCCCCTGAGAGGCCAGGGATTTACCTCAAGTGGTATTATGCCTATCTTGGAACCACAAAGGACCCTAGTTCAATCTCTGGCACTGCAAAAAGTAAAAAAATTAAAAATCTGCTCACTTTGAACACACCTATCCCATTGTTTTTGACAATGTATCTTTTACTGTATTAATTTTAAAATTGAACTATTCATTGTTTATTTCAATCATCCTTTGTATTTAAAGGGTTTACCTACAAGGTCCGCATGAATTAATTTTTGGATACAGTTTGAGGGAAGAGTCAAGATTTTGATTCTTCTTTCCATATTAGTATTCCAGAACACTTATCCAAAAAATGGCTATATCCCCACATCAGTTGGTTCTGGCACCTTCCTCACAAGTGCAAGGTTCCAAGGTATATTTCTAGACTATTTATTCTGTTCCAGTGATCAACACAATTTTTGTTCTTGTTTTGTTTTCTTGTAGTGCTAAGGATTGAACCCAGGATCTCATGCAAGTTAGGCAAGTATTCTTCTGGTTGTTATGTTTTTAAAGCTAGTCAAGTATTCTACCACTTAGTCATACCTCCACCTATCTTTACTGCAGTAATACCATTCCATTTTGATTACTGTACTTTTACAGTCAATCTTGAAATCAGGCAGGCTATGTCTTCAGATTTTTCCCATTATCAAGATATTTTGATTCTTTTAGGTGTTTTGCACCTCTGTAAACTGTTTTGTTTTGTTTTGTTTTGTTTTGAGACAGGGCTTCCCTATGTACTTCAGTTTGGCCTAAAATTCACTCTGTACAACAGGCTGTCCTTGAACTCGTGGCAATCATCCTACCTCAGCCTTCAAAATGCAGGAAATACAGGAATATCCCAACACACCTGGCACATATCCATGTACACTTTAAAATCAGCTCCTCAATTTCTGCTGATTTCCTGGGATAATGACTGGTATTGTGCTGAATGTATAAATCAATCTGGGAAAAACTGTTCCTTTAAAATTTAATCTACCAATCCCAACTCATGACATATATCTCTATTTCATAATATATTTTCCATTTATGTATTCTTTAATTTCAGTAACCTTTTCAAGTTTTCATCATACAGATCTCACATATTTTGTTAGGTTTATTTTTAAGTATTTTAGGTCTAGGGATGTACCTCAGCGGTGCTTCACATCTGCCTGGCAAGCACAAGGTCCTGAGTTCAATCCCTTGTACCACAAAAAAATTTAAAAAATCACAAAACAAAACAAAAAAACCCCTACTATCTATATTTTTAAGTATTTTAATTTTGTTGCTATTATAAATGGTAATATTTTGCAGTTTCACACTCTAAAAATTAATTGCTAGAAAATAGATATACAACTGAATTTTATATGTATCCTATGAGCTTCCTGAATTCATTTTCTTGTTTAAGTATTTTGCTGTTCTCATTATTTTCTGATTCTCTAAAGCTCAAGTGCATGGGTTGGTCTAGTTGGTTTTGCTTCTCGGTTCTAACATATTTGAAGGAGGCAGTTCCTTTGGGCTCACATGAGCTAATTTTTCAGACTCTTCTTAACTTTTTTTTTTTTTTTTGAGACAGGGTCTCACTTTGTAGTTCAGGCTGGCTCTGAGCTCACTATGTAGTCCAGGCAAGTCTCAAACTCAGCAATCCTCCTGTCTCTGCCTCCTGAGTTCTGGGATTACAGGCATGAGCCATGACGCCTGGCACTGTAATATGTTGTACATGGTATTGATTGCTGGTAGGCGTGAGTCTTCACACCCAGCATTGTATGTGGTTACCAGGGATCAAACTCAGGACCTTGAGCTTGCGAGGCAGGCACCAGAACCACTGAACTAACCCTCCAGCCCTCTTAACTTGATCACTATGAAGTGATCAAGCAATTAAAATGGTGAAATAGAGGTCAAGTTTAGTATTGTCAGTGATCATGCAGATGGTACCAATGGCAAATGTACAAGACTCCTTCTACTGAGATCTACCAGATCAACCTTATAAAGAGACTTCATAAGTGCTAAATCATAACATGACTTCTGAGGGCCATTAGATTACCTCTCTGGAGAAAATCCCTGACTGCAGTCTCCTTTACACTGATCCTTCTCAGCTCAAAGCAGTTAGATGGAAACTACACCTCTTCTCCTCTAACCACAGTTTGGGATACTTCTTCAGAGTGAAGGAATGTTATTGATGGCTAAGTTAGGTAGAAATATTGTAGGCAGTCAGACAGGACTAGGCCCTCAAGAAAATCAATGCAGAGGATGAGAACACCTCGGAGATGTGGCTGGAGGTATATCTGAAAAAAGATTAAAGTCACAGTGGCCAGATTTGTATGTTTTTCTATAGGAAGGACAGAAACTTAAGAATTTTGGTATCACCCTTTTGGGCTTTCCCCCATATAGACAGGCCATTATTTCTGGCACCCACTAAGAAGACTAAAACCACTAAGACTAAGACTACTAAAACTAAGGAAACTAAAGGTTTGTGGTTTTTTTTTTTTTTTGAGGCAGGTCTCGTTTTGTAGTTCAGGCCCTGAACTCTCTATGTAGCCCAGGCAACCTTGAACTCAGCAATCCTCCTGCCTCTGCCTCCTAAATGCTGGGATTATAGGCATGAGCCACCACACCCAGCATTGTAGTACGTGGTACTGATTGCTGGTGGGCATGAGTAACCATGCCCAGTATTGTTGTATGTGGTTTCTTGGGGTCAAACCAGGGAACTTGTGCTTGCTAGCAGGTGCCAGAACCACTGAGCTAAATCTCCAGCCCCAAAGGTACATGTTATTGACTAAGGTTAATGATGTCATCCGTATACCCTTGTTACTAATGGATCAATATTACCTGAGCAACTATGCTTGCGATCATATTAGCTGATTATAGTTTTTACCCCTGTTGTACCCACTCCTTGATTTTACTGTATAAAACCTTCTTTAAACCGGACGTGGTGGCTCACACCTGTAATCCCAGCACTCGGGAGGCAGAGGCAGGAGGATTGCTGAGTTCAAGGCTTGCCTGGGCTACATAGTGAGCTCAGGGCCAGCCTGAACTACAAAGAGACCCTGTCTCAAAAAAAAACAAAAAACAAAAAACCTTCCTTTAACAAGTAGGCCCATTGGCAACCCATTCAGACCCCTCCTGTCTCTCAGGAGCTATTCTTACTCTTCATTCCTACTCCCCAGTAAATTTTCCCATTCTTAAAAAAAAAAATTAGTATTAGCATTTTAACTTGGGACCATACAAGAACACTGGAGTTAGAAGTGGCCACCTGGGCTGGGGATATAGCTCAGTGGTGCCACTGCCTGCGTGGCAAGTACAAGGTTTCAAGTTCCATCCCCAGTACAAAAAAAAAAAAAGAGAGAGAGAGAGAAAAAGCGGCCACCAGAAGTTAAGAGGAACCAGGGTGGGTGGCTCAAAGTTAGCTAGTCTGCAGTGCTCAAAGCCCAGGTAGGTGGGAAAGCTGGCCATGTTCCCTGTCAGTCCTCACATTGACTGTACTCAGTGTGGTGAACTCCAACAGCTCAACTCTACTCCAGCCTTTGTACAAAGCCCCCAGCTTCAGTGTTCCTGCTCTATTGCTCTATGTTCAGCCCTACCATAGAACACTAAAGGCCTTCTGCCCGCCTCATTCTTATGCTCAACTCACTGTGAAGCCTCTAGGCAGCTGATCTATCCATCTGCCTTGGAGGATTCTCATCCTATTTCAGTGTTTATCTATAAGACAGCTATATATTCATGAGTCTCCAGGACAGGACTCCCCAATGAGACATGGTAGCTCAAAGATAAGAATGTCTGACCCAGTGTCGACAGCTAATTGGCAGTGTAACTGGGAAAGAAACAGGTCCCTAACTGCCAAGGATAAATTGGACAGATAGTGTGATAAATAGAATAATACTCCTCCCAAAAATGCCTATCTATCTGAATCCCTGATGGAATTTGTGAATATATTACCTTCATGGCAAGAGAGAATTTTCAGATTGATGGAGAGTATGATCTTAATAAAATAGATGGGCCAGATTATCCCAGTGTGCCCAGTTCAGAGAACGTTTTCTTGTCTTTCAGAGATATTATAGAGGAAGGTGGCTGTTGGAGACAAAGTTCCACTCAAACTAGAGCTGGGGATATAGCTTAGTGTGAAGACCTTGTACTGCAGAAAACAAACAAAAAGCCTGAATGTGGTGCTGGGAGAAGATGCTAAGTTTGGCCTGGTTACTTAACGTACAAAGGTTATAAAAACAATGGCTGTGGACAAGTTCCAAAGGATCACATCTTTTGTAGTTATAGTTCATTTAATCTGTAAACTAAGATTGATATAAGTAATGTCAAGTGCATGTTACCAGTGAATCAATTGGAAGGAACTACATGTGTCCTGGATAAAGAGTTGGGCCAATGGGAGTATGTGGACAGAGAAGAAACACAAAGATCAGTATCATTAGATTATTCAGATTGTAACAGAGTGAGAACTGTCAAAGCCCAGTGATATCAAAGCCCACTAACATTTCACCAACATTCACAGATATTAACTGATCACAAGACACTTGCATAATATCCTATTTTATTTTACTTTGTCTTTCTTTCTTTTTTTATTTTTTTTTTGAGACATGGTCTTGCTTTGTAGTTCAGGCTGGCTCTGAGCTCTCTATGTAGCCCAGGCAAGCTTTGAACTCAGCAATCCTCCTGTCTCTGCCTCCCGAGTGCTGGGATGACAGGCGTGAGCCACCACACCCGGCTATTTTACTTTTTTGAGACAGGGTCTCACTTTGTAGTTCAGGTTGGCCCTGAGCTCACTATGTAGCTCAGGCAAGCCTCAAACTCAGCAATCCTCCTGCCTCTGCCTTCCAAGTGCTGGGATTACAGGAATAAGCCACCATGTCAAGCCCTGTGGTATGTGGTATTGATTGCTGGTGAGCGAGAGTCGCCATGCCTGTGTTGTCATATGTGGTTACCTGAGATCGAACCAGGGACCTTGCACTTGCTAGGCAGGTGCCAGAATCACTGAGCTAAATCTCCAGCCCAAGAACTTATCCTTTTTTTAATAGAAGGCAGTAGTTATTTTTCCTCCAGAAACCATGCAGCAGATAGGATGACTGTGTCTTGCTTAATCCTTTCAAACTATCTTGAGTAGACAGTCATTTTCAAAAACCCAACAATTCAATAAACCCTGAAACTGCCAAAGGGCTTTAACAGTAGATTTTGGACGGTTCAGTTGGCTGGGGCACCAGGTCAATCTCTAGTATACTATGATCAACGCATGAGAAATCTAGACACTAACAATACAACAATAGATGAAGCCTCAATTTTCCTTTCAGTGTTCATTATAGTCATGAGTGAATAAAACAACAGACTATCCCTGAAAATTCCAAGAACTCACATTTCATTCATGTCATGTTTATAATTAAACTCAGCAAACATTTATTGCTTAAATATGTAACTTTGTTGGTGGGAGATATAAGATGAGTAATTTCTCTTTTTGCTTTTCCAGGAAGAATATAGGTAGACTCAGATCACTTTTATAGTAGAGGTCCTGAGGAAGACCCACAGGAGTTATCTCAAGGGTGGCAGGAAGAAAGGAATTTGTTGAAGAGTTCTTGAAGTAATTTTTTTCTTTTCATTTAAAGCATCACAAGATGACTGCTGAAAATTGAGGCCAAACCTGGAGGAACTTCAGGTTAGAGCAAAACCCTGGAAGCTAAACTGTGCACAGAATGGAAAGAAATTGTTGAGCGTCCAGTGTCTGGAGAGGGAAAATGAACTACATCATTAAGCCTTTAAAAACTGGGCTTAGCGGCCAGAGGGTTAGCTTAGTGGTTCCGGCGCCTGCCTGGCAAGCGCAAGGTCCTGAGTTTGATCCCCGGTAACCACATACAATGCTGGGCGTGGAGACTCACGCCCACCCGCAATCGATACCACATGCCACAGTGCCCGGCGTGGTGGTTCACGCCTGTAATCCCAGCACTCGGGAGGCAGAGGCAGGAGGATTGCTGAGTTCGAGGCTTGCCTGGACTACATAGTGAGCTCAGAGCCAGCCTGAACTACAAAGCGAGAACTTGTCTCAAAAAAAAAAAAAAAAACTGGGCTTAGGGATTTGGAATATATTCTGAAATTACTGGAACACCACGGATGGAAAAGAAGGACTGAGATTAGTAAATTAGGAAAACAATTCTACGAAGGACAGATGAGGACTAGGAAGTTTTGATTGGGGAACACATTCTATAAAAAAGTGAAGGCTTGAGCTGGCCATGGTGGCAGGTGCCTGTAGTCCCAGCTATTCAGGGAATCAAAGCAGCAGGATCACTGAGCCCACAAATTTGAAACTACGCTAGGCAGTATAGCGAGATACTGCTTCCTAAAAAAATTTAAACAATATAGGTTTGAACGAAGACTAAGGAAACAGTTGGAAAAGAGATACAGAAATACTTATCGTGCAATAGTGATTATGGCAAATGGAACTTATCCTTGTGGCCATGTCCTGCTCTATTTTCATCAAGTAGCTGGCTTACCAAACTGTACATGACAAAAAGAGAGATGAGATCCATTTATTTTTCTCAGTCTGGTTATGGGTCTAAAATAGTACCTGGGAAGGGGAGTTGTAATCTCTTATCAGAGCCGTGAAACAAGCATGAAATTGAAAGCAGAAAGGAAAATGATGCCATTAACGAAATCCAGGAATCAGAAGAAATACATAGGTGTGTGGGGCAAATCAGTATAGATGTTCTTCAATATGTTAAGTTCAAGGGGATAGTTAGACATAAGTGAAGATGGTACAGTGGGGTGGAATTACAGGTGTAACACTCAAGAAGTTACTACATAGTGGTGGGAATTTAGTTCAGTCGTTCCTGTGTCTGCCTTGCAAGCATAAGGTCCCAAGTTTGTTCCTGGTGACCATAGACCACAATGCCAGGGACGGTGGCTCACGTCCATAATCCCAGCAATTAGTACCACACATCACCATGCTGGGTGTGGTGGTTTATGTCTGTAATCCCAGCCCCTGGGAGGCAGAGGCAGGAGATTTGCTGTGAGTTGAGGGTAGCCTGGGCTATGTAGTGAGCTCAGGGCCAGCCTGAACTACAAAGTGAGACCCTGTCTCAAAAAAAAAAAAAAGTTACTATATAAAAATCTTCAAGGATAACTGAAACTAGAAGTATAGTAAGTGCCAGGCATGGTGGTGCACACCTGTATAGTCCTAGCACTTAGGAGGCTGAGGCAGGAGGATCACTGCAAGTTCTGCAAGGCCAGCCTGGACTATACAATGAGTTCAAAAAATCCCAACCTGAACTGCATAGGGGAACCCTAACTTTAAAAAAAAAAAAAAAGTACATAAACCCATTTTTTTCATAAAGCCATTTTGTAAAACAATAAAGCACTAAAAGATTATTGAGGAAAAGGGAACAATATTTTAAGGAGTTGCTACTCAGTAAACTAAAGAAGAGGGATACAGTGAACCACTGGCCTTGAAATTGAGTAGGTACTGGTGACTTGGGGGCCGTTTGATAAGGGTGGCAAGAGGAGAATCCAATAAGGAGCAGACAGCCCAAAGAGCAGTCTAGGGTATATTTCGTCTGTTACTTACAGGCATTTAAGAATGAAACCAAGATAGTAAAAAAAGTGGCTTGAGGGAAGAGGGACAATTGTGACTTATCCTCGTGGCCACGTCCTACTGTCTGCTCATCAAGCAGCTGCCTTCCACAACTGTACATGACAAAAAGAAGAGAGATGAGACCCGTTTGTTTTTTCAATCTAGTCACGGGTCTAAAATAGCAGGGGAGTTGTAATCTCTTATCAGACCCGAAGCGTGCCTCAGAAGCCCTGGCTCGACTTCTCAGGCGCATCAACTCCACACTCTAAATCTCGCGCCGCTTGCGCTCCTCGGCGACGGGAGAACGCTGGCAGGCGAGCCGCGCCGTCGCGAGCTGGCTCCAAATCTTCCGAGCGCCAGCCTGCTAGAACAGGCGCTGACCCGACGCAGCCGAGCCCGAGCAGCACGGCGCTCCCGCCAGGCCGAGCTCGGACCGCGTGGTCTCCGGAGGTGACAACCAGACCCACGAGCCGCGAGGGGACGCGGGCACACTCGGAACACCCTCAGTCCCGCCCGCCGCGCCAGCGCCGCCGCCGGGCCTCCATGAACCTTCCCGCGTCGTACCGCCCCACCTCGGAAAAATGAAACCCAGCGCGGTCAGGCTGAGGCGAAGGGGTGGGACCTTGCCACTCTGTAGCAAAAAAGCTGAACCGACTCGACAGCAAAGGGGTGTGTCGCTTAGACAGGGTCGTTTGAGGCCCCGCCCTGGCGCTCATTACAGCCTTCGCGGCCCGCCCTCCCTGCACCAAGGAACTACACTTCCCAGAGACCTCCGCGGCGCGGAGGGGTAGGGCCGCCTGCTCTCCCGCTCAGGCAAAGAGCTGAGTGGCTTTCTGGAAGGTAGGCGGGGCAAGCCTCCATCAATCGGCGAGAGGCTCGTTACGGCGGCGGAAGCAGCGGCGCTAGAGTGGGGTGGGGGACATAGTGTTAGCGCCCCGGAGGCGCGGGTCCGGAACCCGAGGACGTCGGCCTCACAGGCAGGGAGTACACGGGAGCGAGCTTGAGGCGGCGCGGCGGCCTTACGGCGAAGCACCCAGGTAATGGCGGGACGAGCGCGGGAGAGGGCAGAGAGACGAGGGGGCGGGGCGGCCGGACCCGACTGCAGTGTCCGTCCCGCTGCGCGTCCCCGGGGAAGGGCAGCGACGCCTCAGCCTCCGTATCTTGGGCCGCGGCTCTTTGGCAAGCTGGACACCGCGGCTGAGCCGGCGGCAGAGGCAGGGTGTCCTGCGACAGGAAAGGAGAAGCACCAGGAGGGGTGGGCTGACCCGGGTGTGGGGGCGTGGCGGCGTGAGCCTAGGCGGGTACGCCGAGCAGCTCGGGCAGCGCGGGCGGGCTGGCGGCCCGAGGAGTTTGGCTCCTGGAGCAGTTTAAAGTGACTCTCCACATCCGGGCCCTGCGCCCGCCGCTTTCAGACCCCGGCCGAGGCGGGGCCTCCCGGCTCCCCGCCCTCCGGGCCCGGAGCGCCTATTTCCCCCTGCCATTGGTCCAGCCTCGAGGGGTTTGGGCCGCCCCGGCGACACTCGCGCCTGATTGGCCGGCGGGCGGCGGGAGGGTGGGGCGGGCCCAGAGCGCGCAGGTCGCTGTGGATTGGTGTCGGGCCTCCAGTGACGCTTCGGGCGTGGGGCCAATGGGCGGGCGGGGGAGGAAGGGGCTGGTTCTGGGGAAGAGGACTGGGAGCGGAGCTGCGGCGGGGCAGCGGGGTGAGTGGGGCCAGTGGGGCTGGACAGCGGCCGCCCCAGTGCGCTCCGGCTTTGGCTATGTCCTTGTACCCGGAGCCCGGCGTTGCCACCGGGATGGGCCCTCCGCGGCACCCCCGGGTCAGCGCCTTGGAAGTGGGAGGTGCGGGCGGCGGGCGGCGGCCACAGGTAACGAGGCACACTGCTTATCTTGTTGAGGGACTCGTCAGGACGCCTGTCCCTTCCAGGGACCCAGAGTCGGACGTCCAAGAGTCTCAAAACCCGTGTCCTCCCATCTTACTGGGGATTCAGGGTGGGGTCCGGGCCAAATGGGGGAGATCGGTGGAGCGTGGCTCCGGAGGGCAAAGTGGGTGACATTTTTTTAAGATAGGGGTCTCTTTGGCTAGGGGCCGGACGGGGGAGGGTCCGTAAAAGAGAAGGAAAAAAATCCTTAAATGGAGGCCTTTACAGAAAATCATTTGAGAATGCCTTTTGCTTCAGGTCTTAATGTAATATTTCTAATCCTTTCTTGGGGCTAGAATTTTTCCTTTGAATCTTCTTGTGACATACTGATTATGGTTCTGTTCACACTTCTATGAAGTTTGACAGACGTGCTATTTTTCAGCAAACTTTACACAGAGATACATATACCTTGTGATACCTATCACGCGGCCTTCATAGTTTAGAAAATAGCTTCACTTTTCATTGATCACAAGTTATTGTTTTAGGTAAATAACACTGCATTTGCTACTTTATGGGAAGATATTGTGGTTGCTACAAATGCATGTTTTCTCAATATTGGTTCTAAACTTACAAACTAGTAATAACTATATGACTGTCCTGCAGGTGGAAATGAGCTCTCAACAGTTTCCTAGGTTAGGGACCCCTTCCACTGGGCTAAGCCAGGCGCCTTCACAGATTGCAAACAGTGGTTCTGCAGGATTGATAAACCCAGCTGCTACAGGTGAGATGTGTACCACTCTATTTTATTATTGTTCTCTGTTTTAAGAGTGTTGCCAGTTTTATAACTTAAAAATTAGCAAATTTTTTTTACCATTTTAGTAAATATTAGTGTATTGGATTTAAAGAAAGGTTATATTGCTATACGAATTTAAATGTATTTTTGTCTTACTTTAATGCCTTCTTTTACATGCCCTAGAGGACTTGTGCAATTTATAGTAAAACATGGTTATAAGAATTTTTGTTTGTTTGTTTTAGTTTGTTTTTTGAGACAAGGTCTTGCTATGAAGTTCAGGCTGACCTTTAACTTACTATGTAGCCATGCTGGCCTCGGATTCATGCTGATCATCCTGCTGGGCCTCCCTAGTGCTAGGATTACCAGGTGTATGCCACCATGCCTGGCCAAGAACTGGTTTTTAAATGCACTAATAAGTACTCATTTATTAACTTCCACATATATAAGTTATAGTGCCATGAAGAAGCCTAACAATATATCTCCTATAGGTCTTGCTTTTTAGGAGTTTACTGTCTAGGAAGAGGTCTTACATATACACAATGTAGGTGACTTAGCTTTTAGTCATGATAAACCCTTTTTTTTTTTTTTTTTTGGTGGTACCAGGGATTGAACTTGGGCCCTCTTGCTTCCAAGGTAGGTGCAATATAATTGAGCTAAATCCCTGGCCCTGTGGTAAACCTTTTGAGTGCTATATATTAGTGATTCTCTGTAGGGGATTTTCCCTTCTGAAGAATATTGGATAATGTCTGAAGATATTTTTATGTTACAACTAGGGAGTGCTTCTGCCATCAGATAGGTAGAAGTGAGGGATGCTGTATTTTAAAATGTGGTCATCAATCCTCTCCCCCTCAAACATTTATGTAGTTAACATTGAGGAAGTTAAGGCACTCCTTCAAATAAGTTGTTTTTTAAGTGAAGTAAATTTTTTTCTATTCTTTTTCTTTACCACACAGTTTAGTGGGGAGATTGCATTGAACTACAGCCCAACCCCTCCCTCTTTTTTTTCTTTTCAATCCTCACACAGGATCTTGGTGAACCACTGAATGGTTCAGGCTGAACTTAAACTTGTGTCCTTCTTGTCTTCCCCCACCAGAGTGCTGGAAGTACAGCCATGTGCCACTATGCCTGGCTTTTACTACCCATTTCTTGTTTTCCTTATGGTTAATAGTGCCTCTGTCTCCTCATGCCTCAACTCAGGAGCTAAAGCTACTGATTGGTTTTTGTCTCTTACCTGTGAGCAATAGCCTTTCTCTAATGTTTTAGCTTCATTTTCTTTTGTTTTGCTTCCTTCCTACCAACTTAATTGTCACAGACGTATTTTAATTCCCTTTAGACTTGAATCTCTTTTAAGCTTTTTTATGTCTCCTGTGATGTGCATCTACTCATATTTTCTGAATGAATGATATAAAGTTCCTGGTTTTCATGATGTTGGGACTTTGCTGATTCTTGTTCTTCCTTGAGGTTTCTTCTTAGGTATAATTTTCTCTGGAAGTCCACTGATTTTGTCTTCCACAACAACTCAAGTTATGAAGGCTACAGGAGAGCTAGAACAGTTTTTTTTCATGCATCTTTCTATGTTCTGTGTTTGCTACTGAAAAGAGGCATGGTGTACTCAGCAACTTCTTTTCTTTTTTTTGAGACAGGGTCTCGCTTTGTAGTTCAGGCGGGCCCTCAGCTCACTATGTAGCCCAGGCAAGCCTGGAACTCAGCAATCCTCCTGCCTCTGCCTCCTGAGTGCTGGGATTACAGGCGTGAGCCACCACACCGGGCACTATGGTATGTGGTATTGATTGCTGGTGGGCGTGAGTCACCATGCCCAGCACTGTATGTGGTTACTGGGATCAAACTCAGGGCCTTGCGCTTGCGAGGCAGGCGCTGGAACCACTGAGCTAAATCTCAGCCCCTCAGCAACTTCTTATATTTTTAGAGACCCACTTGAAGTCCTTCATTCCTTAAACCTTACTTTTGACAGTAGTTTGTCTTTGGTTTAAATTCACAACAGGAAAATATAAAGGAGTATAGCTGAGAAGATCATTTTAAAACATTGTTCTTTGCAAAGGATTATACTCCCTGTTTTAAAAGTTACTTAGCAGTATTGTCCTCGAAAAAGAAATCATTGACTTAGACCAAAAATGTTATAATTTTCTCCTGAAGACTACACATGTATGTTTATTCTTCCAATGGCCCTTAAGAAAATAAAAAATAGAAGTTTTTCTTAAGTAGTTAAATGTTTCTATTGCTCATATCACAAGAGGTCTTTTGAGATCTTAACCATGTTAGGATTTCAAGCACAAGTTCAAGGTTAAGTATAGAGAACTAATACTTAATGCTTCTTCTCTAGTAGCAATGAACTGAAATAAATCCAAATGTCTGCAAGGAAATGGTAGCTGAATCCCCAAAGAGTCTAACATGCAATGATCATTACGAAGTTAACAGTCTTCCCAGGGGCAAGCCTTTTTCCAGGTATACCCTCCTGTCCCTCTTAGGCAGGAGCTATTCATTTAATAATCCTTACTCTTTTTTTTTTTTTTTTGAGACAGGGTTTCGCTTTGTAGTTCAGGCTGGCTCTGAGCTCACTATGTAGACTAGGCAAGCTTCAAACTCAGCAATCCTCCTGTCTCTGTCTCCTGAGTGCTGGGATTACAGGCGTGAGCCACCATGCCCGGCATTAATCCTTACTCTTAAAAAAAAAAAAATCAGTTTTCTTGACAGATTGGAAAAAATTCTGAAGTTGTCTATTTCCCTTAAACATTTTACTAGAGAAAAATGATCTGACAAGATAGAAAGTTGGCCTGGGGATTTAGCTTAGTGGCGCCATTTGTGCCTTGTAAGCACAAGGTCCTGAGTTTAACGCCCCCCCGCCATGGAGTGGGTAGAGAAAGAAAAAAAATTAAAAATCAGTACATAAAAGGGCCCAAGTTCAGTCTGGTACCACCAAAAAAATCAGTACATAGTATAAAACCAGAAGTAAGACTATCTGTATTCATAAACTACATGATCATATATGCAGAACTTAAAGAATATTATTTGTATTTTCAATCCTACTTTTTTTGTGGAGAACTGGGGATTTAGCTCAGTGATATTGCTGCCTGACTTACAAGTGCAAGGTCATGAGTTTGATCCCCAGGACCAAGCAAATAAATAAACAAACAAACAAACAAATAAATAAATAAATAAATTTATTTATTTATTTATTTCATTCGTTCCCAGGCTAGAATTGAATTTGTGAGCTTAAACTTGTGATCCTCCTGCCTTAGTCTCCCGGAGTGCTGGGAGTATAGGTATTCACCATCTACCAGACTGTAAGGAATCCTTTATTTCTGTTTATTTCCATTGCTGAGAATTAAACTCAGGGGTTTTGGACTAAGCTGTATCCCTAATATTCTCCCTTTTCTATTTTGAGATAGAGTATCACTAAGTTGCCCAAGTGTGACTCAGATTTGAGTCTTCCTGCCATACCCTTCCAGAGTTCTGAGATTACAGGCATATGCCACTATCTCCAGCTCTAGAAAATCTTCAAGAAAAATCAATTTGAATCAATGAGTAAAATTAGTAAATGAGCCAGGTGTAATGGCACATGCCTGTAATCCCAGCATTCTGGAGGCCAAGGCAGGAGGATTGCCACAAGTTAAGAGCCAGTCTAAACTGCAGAGTGAATTCAGGGCTAACCTATATTATATAACAAGACATTGTCTTAAAAAACAACAGAAAGTAAAGTTGTAGAATATAGGACCCATGTACAAATATGAAGTACTACATATATCTCAGTACTAGCAATAGAAAATGAAATTTCACAGTGTCACTTATAGCACTGTACAAAACTACTGACAATTGGGCGTAGTAACACATGCCAGTAACCCAGGCAATAGACAGGCTGGAATGGAGGATCAGTAAGACCAGCATTGGCTACATAGTGAGTTAGAGTCCAGTTTGTATCATACAGTGAAACCCTGGGTCAGAACACAAAACAGGAAAACAATCAAGCCACCAAAAAATCCTGGTGGTAAATGTAACAAAATACTTGTAGGACAGGGAGTTAGAAGATTGTGTGACTGCTAAGAGAAAGTAGTAGATAAGTGAAATGGTTTGTCTTGTTCATGAATTTGGCAATTCAGTATTTTTAGGCTAACGCTCCTACCAAAGTGATCTATGGAGTCAAAAAAATGCTAGTTGAAATTCCAGTGTGCTTTTTTTTAAAAAAAACTTAAATGTGATTTTAAAATTTATTTGGAAATCCAAAGGACTTAAAATAGCTAAAGCAATTTTTTCCAGAAGAAAATTGGAGCGTGCTACCACTTTATTTTAAAACTTGCTACAAAACTCTGCTAATCAAGATGGTATGGTATTAGCATAAAGATAAAAATATATAACTGTAGAAAAAGTGGAAGATGCAGAAATAGATACACATGGTCAATTGGCTTTTGACAGAAGTGTGTAATTCAATAAGGAAATAAACTGTACCACAAAATAGTATTGGAACACTAGGACATTTATATGAGGAAAGATGAACCTTGATGCTTATAGTGTCCAGATTAACTCAAAATGTTGTCCTAGACCTAAATGTAAAATTCTTAAAACATAAAGCCTGGGCCGGAGGGTTAGCTCAGTGGTTCCGGCGCCTGCCTCGCAAGCGCAAGGTCCTGAGTTCAATCCCCGGAAACCACATACAATGCT
>PVIC010038485.1:0-17582 GCA_004025085.1 Thryonomys swinderianus
AAGAACATGGGCCAGCAAGCTGGCTTTAAATCTCCTGAATGGATCTGAGTAAGTCATGAATATGTTGTAGGATGAATGTTTATGCCCCTTTGCAACTCATAAGTTGAAATCTGTCCCCCTATTAAGATGATATTGAGAAATGAAGCCTTTGAGAAACAATGCATTCATGACATTAGAGGCCCCATGAATAGGATTCCTGCCCTTTTAAGAGAAATGCCAGTGATATTATTTCTCTGCAGGCCATGTGAGGATACAAGAAGAACTTGGTCATTTACAAGCCAGGAAGACCACCCTTACCAGCTACCAGATCTTCGGGTGCCTTGATGTAGGCTCCCCCAGCCTCCAGAACTGTGAGAAACAAAGGTTTGTCATTTAAGCCCCTAATCCTTGGTATTCTGTTACAGCAACCAGAACAGACTAAGCCACCATCCTTTCTGAGCAGCAGCTTCCTGCTCTGCAAACCAGAGGTAACGGTAACCAACTTGCTGCTATACAGAATAAGTAAGACAAACACTGCCTCAGTGATTGTTCTGTCTTCCTTTTTCATCTCCCTCCAATTCTGGATAAGTGCAGTCAGTCCCACTAACTTGTCCTTCTCTCTCTATCCATGCTGCTGCCATTTGTCCTCTCTCCATCAATAAATAAGGTGTTGTACAAGGCATTGTGGGAACTGTGCAAATGACCATGGAGACAGCCCTCTACTCCGGGAGCTCACGGCAGTGAAGGGCATCAGACATACACCATGTGATATAGAAGCACCAGGTGGGAAGACTGCTATTGCAAAAGTCATCAAAGGAGAGAAGAGCTGATGACAGCAGTGCATTAGAACAGAGGGAACACTGTCAAACATGGGCCCCAATTTTAGCTCATCTCCTGCTGCAGGTCTTCTTATTTATTTTCATTCTAACTCCTCCACTGGCCCAGAGCTCACTAGAGATAGTCATCCCTTCATCCTCACATCCTTATCCCACTTCCTGTGCCTGGCATGGAAGTGATTTGAATCTAGGCTATGTTACGATGAGGTGATTGCTTGAGAGCAATGCTCTGGCAGGAGCTGTCTGCAGCAGGAGGAAGTGCCTGTGAACCTTGGGTCCCTTTCAGCATATGAGTGATTGAGGACTGGTGCCAGCTCCTCACACGTCCTCATTTTCTCATTGAGTTAGTTTGAGAGTTTTTGCTCCCATTCTGCTCTCAGAGCCGGAGGCTGAATCTAGAGGCCTGACATTTGATTCCTTCAAGTATCATTTTCTAATTTGCAATAAAAAATACAGACACTCTCACTCTTTACTTGGCTTGGAGTACAGGCGTGGATGGAGTCAGGTATGTTGAGTCTGCAAGAATAAGAATTTATCCACAACCATTTGAGTGTTACTTCCTGTAGGGAGCAAATCATTTTGCAAAATCAGGCCTATATCCTTGTTAAATTACTCCTTGCCCAAAATTCACCAGTGTTAAGAGCCCCTATGAAGAGAGAAGTCATCAGACAAAGAATATACCTTAACAATAAAACAAGGCTTCTCAACCTAAGAATATATATCAGTTTTCTTATCTAAAAATGTTACTTTTATAGGCCTTAGAAGAGCTGTGCATTAAAGACAAAAAAGTGGATTGGAGCCAGGAATCCTGGACTAGATCTAGGGCTAACTCACTTCCTGGTTCTTCCAGAATATGTTCGGGCATCTTCATCCCTCACCAGTGCATCTTCCTGGAACTTTTAGCTGCCAATGGCCTGCTTCAAGGGACTTCCAAACCGGGTGTAGCACACACATGGTATATTGTTAATCTCAGCAAATGTTCACTCTCACTATTATCGCTATAACATACCCCATGCCAGATACAGTCTGTTTTAAATGTACCTTCTATTTTCAAAATAACCTCAATAGGTAAGAGTAGGAACTTAGATCTGATCTTCTAACTATAGAACAAATGCTTTAAAATACTGTTTTCTACTTTTGCTTTTAACACTGAAAACACAAGAGTATACCCATGCAAATACCTATAAATAGATAAAGAAAATATAAGACATAACACCTTGCGTCAGTGGGACACTACTGTAGGCATGACTGTGCTCTTCAACATTAGATTGGACAAGGAGCAGTATCAGATAGGATTTCTTTTAAAGTTGAATAACTTAAAAGACCTTGGCTCAAGGTAAAGGGATAATAGGTGGCAAAAATATACACTAAGGGCAACAAATTAAGTAAAAGTTAAAGAGAATGAAACACAAGTACATACAAGCATAATACAAATCATTTATATGAGCCAAAGTTATTAATTTCTGTGGCTTTTTAGTCAGAGGGGATTGCATGGAAATGGAGAGAAAAGTAGAATATGTGATGTTTGAGATAAAGCATAAAACACACTCACCCAGAACAGCTTTGAAGTATGACAGTTCAATAACAATATGAGAGGATGCCAAGGATTTAGAATAAATTTGCAAGGGTGATCTATGAAGAACAGTCAGACCCTCTAATATCTTGTTAATCCAAAGTCTAAAGTACAGAGGAAGTGGTGCTGGGATATTTTGGTCTATAAACAGGTGTAGCAGAGAGATGAAATGAGGAACAGCTATCCTCTCACTCCACCAGCTACCAAAATGGAGGAAATAGCAAAAAGAACTCAGTCAAATGTTGAAATCAATTTTCTAACCACAGAGGTTGTTAAATGCTAAAGTGTCTGATCTATAGATGTGAGGGACCCTGGTGGACACTGTTTAAGAGGCAAAGTGAATGAGAAAGAAACTTCTGTCTGGAAAAAACCTGAAATTGCAAAGATTCACTGGAAGCAGAAAAAGGCAGAAAGTGACTTTTGACACCACACATGCTCACATATGTGCTACTAGATACACACCCGTGGGTGGGGACCACTCAAGCGAGAATTGCCACACTCTGGAAGTGATGCCGAACCTCTGCATGTGCCTCTCCCTGGGACTGTGCTGCAGAGTAAAATGAACCTGGTGTCACCTATCATCGTCACCATCAAAATAAGCACTTTTAGATACAGTCTACATTAACCATGGTTAGCACTCCCTGGGCATATTCGTAGTGGTCCATGAAGACAGTCTTCCAATTGGTGTCATGGAGCACACCTGTCATCCAGCTACTTTGGAGGCTGAAGCAGGAGGATCACTAGTTTGAGTCCTGCCTGGGTAATTTTGCAAGGCCTTATTTCAGAATTAACACTGGTAATTATTATAATATTAATTATTATGGGTCTGGGGGTGCAGTTCAGTGGTAGAGAGCCTGTGGGAGTCATCCCCACAGTGCAAAAGAACAAACAAACAAAAACAGCCTTCCAATAATGGAACGAGATGTTCAGGAACAACCTGAAGATGTTCACTCTGCCTACATCAGCTGACACCAGTGTCAGTGCACGCTGCGATCATAGGCAGGAGACTCAGATCTGATCCTCTTTGAGCTCCTATATGCTATGTGACACCAAACAAGTCCCCTGGCTTCTGTGGCACAGGTTCCTCCCTGTGAAATAGACTGCACAAAAACACTGTTAGGATCAGATATGACTCTGCAGAACTCTACGACAATGGGTGGGTGGTCACTGCTTGCTTAACAAGTGTTAAATAAGAACCTGTTGATTTGGGTCAGAGTGGGCTGAGCTGGCAGTTACTGAAGACAACACTCAGATCTGGCTGGAGAAAAGGATCAGGGAGACTTCTTGGTTTTACAAACACAATTACCTCCCAAGCCAGCTAATTACAAAGGAACCAAGATAATCCAGCCGCCAAGCACCCACACGTTTTAGATCACAGGTCCATTTAAAGCCTATGCTCTGTTGAACAATCAGCTGATCAATTTTCAAAGACAATGACTTTGGGAGGAACCTGGACAGAAATAATGACAAGTGGTAATGATTTTCCAGCAAGTCAAAAAAAAAATCATTTCCTCATAAAAAGGTGCAGCTGTTAAGGAGGCCATGTGATGTTTTATTTTTTGTGGCAATTGTTTATGAAAACAGCCCACTCCGAGCCTTTCTGTAATCCACACCCTTGCCCTTCTCCTATCATCTTTCCTAAGAACATTAGAGGACCTTCTTGTTCCTCCAGACTTGGTAGCAATAAGTCATGATAAGAGTGAATTTGTCAAAGGTGGGCAATGAAGGGGTTAGGAGGACCTCAGGGCAAAGAGGTGTTCATTAAAATGAGGGAACTCAGGCAGGTGTGTTGGGTCATACTTGTGACCCCAGCTATGGGGGCAGTGAGCAGGAGGATCACAAATGTGAGGTCACCCTCAGCAATGTAGGCAAATCTTGTCTCAAAATAAAATTAAAAGATCTGGGGTGTGGCTCAGTGGTAGAACACTTGTCTAGCATACATGATGTGCTCGGTTCGATCCCTGGTAGCTCAGAAAAGAAAGGATACAGCAAAACTCTGTAACACAGGCAGAAATACAAAGCTGCTGAGTACTGCCAGGTGAGAGCTGGTAGGTAAGAAGCACTTATTGCACCTTTTTTGCACTTGTTTTTCAGAGTGACAAAGATAAAGCACACCAGTTTGGTCCACAAAGCAAATGATAGACAGCTAAGAAAACAGAGTTCTAATCAACCAGGTTTTTCTGAGTTTAATTTTCTCCAACTACAAATAAGAGAAATTAAACTAGATCTGCCAGGGCAGACAAAGTCTCACGCTTGACCCCTAGCGTTGACTGATGCTACGTTGAAAGGGATTCTGAAGCTGCATCTCAGCAGACTAGGAAAGAGCTCTCTGACCATTAATGCCACTTGCCCAGGGCCTAAGTAGCAGCTGTACAATGGATGCCATGAATTTGTCAGCCTTGGGGTGAATGAGTTTGAGTTTTCCCGAGCTGCACTCTTTATGTGATTCTGTGAAGCATGTATAGAATTATTGAGAAGCTGAAGAAAAACAACCAAATCCGTCTTTTTATGCAGACCTACCTGAAAGTTTTTCTAGCTTGCAGTACCCCTTGTCTCCAAAGTGCTTGTTCTGAAATGCCTTTGTGTGGCCTGTCCTGACTGTCCCCCAAAGCCCCATGCACACTTCACTCACTCATAACCCTGACAACTGAATAATGTGGGAGATGGCACCCACCAAAAAATGTAGTGAGTAGGTCACAGATCTGTAAATATCATATCTTTTCTCTGGGATGAGAAACTGAAGATGTAAATGAGCTCTAGAATATATGGTAGATGTTGTGAAATAGAAAATAGGTTAATAGGGTGTAGGGGTAAGTAACAAGGGGAAGAAAAAATATGGTAATTAAAAAAGAAGCAAAGCTTGTGTGTGTGTATATATATATATAATGGGAGGTTGTAGTGGGGTGTGGGAGTGGGAAAAATGAGAATTAAATTGTATCGTATGCTGGTACAAATTCTCAATATTTTGTGTGAACACGTGTATATGTAATGTACCAATAAAGATTCAAATTTAAAAATATATATATAAATTTTAAAATGTAGTGAGTCAAAACACTTCTTCATATAATGCTGAGTATCAAAGCCATATCATATGCCTGAGGGTACTAATGTGTGATAAGCAGATCTAAGCCTTTTTAAATCAGGAGTCCTGAATTATAGACAAACTTGCCATGAACCTGAAGCCTCTGTCCCGTCACAAGCTTGCCACTAACTTCCGAGTGACCAAGGCCAATTCCATCCTTGTCTCCCAAATCACTCCCTTCTTTGAATAATAAGAGCTACATCAGAGCTACCCTTAGGGGTGGCACTAGAAAGGCTATGTGACCCCAGTTCTCAGCTGCACTATATATTGATATCTTCATGAAATCAGGATCCAGGAGCAAAGAGTGATGGGCCTGAGCCCAAGCCAGCACAGTAGTCATGGGCTCTCAGGTTACATCCTCTGTAAAGGATTCCAAAACCTTGCTTCTCCAACCCTGGTAGTGATCCCTGCACTCATCCTTGCCTCATTTGTTCTGCTGTGAAAGTGTTTCTGTCCTGCCCAGCTTCCTCTTTTCCAGAAATTAATTACCCTTTAAACTGAGATCTCCAGATCTGGGATGGAGCTCACCACCTTCATTTGTCAGATGAGAAAACCAGGACCTTGAGCAGAATGAGACTTCTCCCAGGGTCCTGAGACCAGAGCCTGGTTTCCAGGAAGTGAGCTGAGATCAGATATTGGCTGCTTTGATGCCTCACCCTTCCTTCCTCACAGCTACATCCATCCCTGTCTCACTCTACCCTCCCTAGATTAAATCTGTCTCCTAACTATGACCAGGGCTCCCACCATCAGTGAGCATTGACAGCAAGTGACAGAAAACATTTAGATACTGAGTGGAACAGACCTTCCAACCCTGCCATTATCAGGCCAGGCCAAACACACCTGCTTTCTCCAAACCGTTCTCCTTAAGGCTGAACCACACACTTCCTCTTGCACTTGATTCATGCTCCCTTACTCCTCAATGGCCCTGCACACATTAAGTGTGACCTGTGTACTAGTCTGCACTTAGTTGTTTATGCATGTTGACTTCTTTCCAATCTCCAGAGCCAATGGAAACTTTTCAGCTCTATTTCTTCATCGTAGTTCAAAACAAATACTGGAGTTGAACTAAACTAAAACAGAAGCTGACATTTCTGCTGAGAGTTTAACTGTTTCTCCTGGTTACATCACTATCTCCCTGTTAGCAGTGGAGCAGTTAAGGTTTAGAGAGATTAGGCAACTTGCCTAAAGTCTCTCAGCAGCTAAGAATAGAAGCTGAGCACTGATCCGGGCACCTGGAAACCAGAGCGTCCCTGACCAAAGGGTTGATCTCCCTTCACAGGTATGCTTAACTTACCACTTGTACGGATGACACAGGAGGCTCACTTCACTCTGCTCCTTCCTTACCAACTCCAGCCCAGAATTCTCTACCTAGCAGACCTGGCGAGATTGAGCCTGGCCTAGAGCGCCTTTGGTCGACTGCCGCACAAGAGGCTGACCTCCAAAGCCTGTGACCAGGGACACAGGAAGTAATATTGCAGGGGTGAAACCTTCAGCACTTCAAGGTTCTTTTCTGTATGGCTGACTATCCCCAAAGGAAGGGGCTTCCCAAGGGCTTTTTCTGGGCAATGAGGAATGCGTTCCCAGGAGCACACATCTTCAGCACACACAATGGGAAATGAGTAGCTGCTGGAAAAGCATGAAGACAAACTCAGAGGCTAGGTTACAGGGAGAGGTCAAAGCGGAAGTGCCACGTGCCTGGCTAGAGCAGCTCCTCAAAGAGTACTGGTTATTCTTCCAAGAGAAAAGGCAAGGAGGAGTGATGCACAGATACCTGCTATGTGCAGGATGCTGGAGTCCAAGGACATCTTCAAGGTTACGAAGCCTGCGAGGTGAGTGATGTCAACCCCATTTCACAGATGAGAAGACTGGGACTCTGAGGTAAAATGACTTCTCCCAAGACATCACGAGAGTCCTAGAGAAAAACACTCTGCCCATCCTTTTCTGAAGCTGGGAACAGTACGGTGTGAGGGCAGGGCAACAATAAGCAACCCGGCATGACCAGAGTATACCCGTCTTAACCAGGCAAAGCTATCCTTCCCTGACAACCTTCTCTCCCCCTCTCTTCCCTGGCTAAAGATTCGCAGGCAAGTGAACAGAGGGAAGTTGGTCTCAGCATAACATGCTCTGAACGGAGCTTTCTTCCCCAGAGCTTCACGGCAAGGGAACATGTGGACTGCAGCCACTAAAGCCCTTCCGCGGAAGGGCAGCCAAATGGCCAGCCAGAACGGACGACTAGGTGACTCAGAGCCTGCGCTCCGGGGAACCGCCCTGGGCTAAATGCCACGTGCCTGAGCAAGTTAATAAAGTTGCATCCTAATTGCCTCCGAGGTCTCCTGGGCTTCCATTCCCGAAGGGGCCAGGCATCAGGACGCACTTTGTTCATTTATTTTGGCAAGTTTTGCTCCTTATGCTTCTCACTGCGCTTCCTCATCTGTTTTGCAAGCTTAATAAAGTCTTCGTAATGATGCTCCCCTTCAGTGAGGCTGTGCAGAAGTCACTGAGAAATGGGGCAAAAGTGACAGGTATTTTTCTTTTTCTTTCTTTTTTATTTAAAGAATTATTGTGTTTGCAAGAGAGAGAGAACTAATGAGCTTCTCTCCCATTTAGAGACACATATTTCCCATTTCTATATCCAATGGCTCCTGGGGCAACTCACTCCTATTTGATTATTTCCAGGCTAAGTTTTTGCCTGGACAGCTTCAGGAAATGGGGCTCAGGGATGGTAAAGACACAACATTCTCAAAGGCTAGGCAGAGGCTCCCCGGCATCCTTTTGGAGAAAATACCTCTGCGTGGCTGTGTGGCTAGTCTTAGGCTGGATGCTGAGATGTGTCCAAGAGGAGGGGTGAGCAGAGAGGTGGTAGCAGGACTGTGGCTTTCAGGGATAGGAGATATGTGTGCCTGAAATAATAGAGGGGCAGCACATGCCAGAGGAATGCCAGGCTGGTTGAGTGGTACATTTGGTATGAATTACTGCAACTGCTGTACACAGAGGGCTTCAGACAGCTGTACAGAGACAGCTTCTTGGAAGATGGTGTTGACCCTAGCCTTGCAAGAAAAAGGAAAGGAGAATGGCTGTTTTCTGAGCATCCTTTTAGGCATATGCCATAGTCCAAGTCTGGAATTTCCCTTAAATGCCCATGTGATAAAGTTGTGGTCCTTGGTTTGGTGCTACTGGGGGGAACCTTGAAGTGGTGGGACCTAGTCAAGGTGTAAATCACTGGGTAGATGCCCATGAAGACTCCAGTCTTCTTCTTCCTATATTTCTCATCTGGCTATGAGGTAGCTAGCTTCCTCCACCGTACATAGCCATCATGATGCACTGTGTCATATAGGCCCAGAGCAATGGAACCAGTCACTCACTTAAGACCACAATGATCTGACTCCAAAACTAGTGCTTTTCTGCTCTATCCTCAGGATTTCTTGAATATGTAAGGCCTGAATTAGCAAGACATATCTGAGGAGATGCTCTTAGGTAAAGAATTCAAAAGATCATTTGTTTTAAAATATTAAATTGGATACGGTGGTGCATGCTTATAATTACAGATACTTGGAGGCTAAGGTGAAAAGAACACAACTTCAAAGCTAGACCAAGCAACCCTGTTTCAAAACAAAATTTTAAAGGATGTAGTTCAGTGGTGGACAGTTTGCTTGGCATGTGTTGGGCCCTGAGTCCCATCCTTAGCCCCATAGGAGAAAAAAAAAGTCAATCTCTGAAGAGAAAGATGAGATTAACTTCAATCCAACCATAAATTCTAGAGAACACCGTTACACCCCAGTGAAGTTTTTTGCCCATCAAGGAGAGCTTGATTTCACCTACTGTATTAGTTCCCTGGAGCTGCCAAGGCATATTACAACAGCAGCTGTTAAAATGAAAGGAATTTTCACTCATATTCCTGGGGATCAGAGTCTGAAACTAGCACAGCGTTGCTGACTCCTACTAAAGACTCTGGGGGAGGATGCTCCCTGGCCACTTCCAGCCTCAGACAGCTCCTGGCACTCACAGGCTTGGGCAACTAGTACTTCTGCCTCCATCTAGCCACAAATTTCTTCCCTGTGTTTCTGTGTCTTCTCCATTTCTGTCTCTTTCAGAAACACTTACCACTAGATTTGGCATCTACCATAATCCAAGATAATGTCTTCTTGAGATCCTCACCTTAATATCTTCGAAGACCTTGGTCATGTTCACAACTATTGGAAGTTAAATCTTAGACATATCTTCTAGAATGGCATAATCAACACACTGTCTTCCTTGTTGAAAGTTACTGAATCCACTTCATCCAATGGCTGTTCAGAAATGAGACCTACAGAGTAGTTTGAGAAGGGATTATGGGCCTCCAAGTAGATGGCAGGAAATGAAGAGAAACTCTCAGCCCCTACTTCCATTCCTGGGGTCACCAGGCTTCATCAGCAGGTTCTGCATGTCCTCTCTTTTCCTTCTCTCCTTGGCCAAGATGCATGTTTTTAAAAGAGCATAGTAGAAAAGAGAGGAAAGAGTTTCAGGGCCAGAAGATCTGTGTTCCAATCCTACTTCTGCTACTTTTGTGACCTTGTGTAAGTCACCTACCTATACTAGCCACAGTTTCTCCATCTGTAGTATGGAGAAATCACAGAACTCCTATTAAAGTGATGTGTGATTAACAAGGTAACCTAGGTAGACTTTTGGCATAGCATCTAGTACTTAGCGAGGACCTTCCTCTTACATTCCCTGTGGCCCAGTACCAAGGGCTAAGCTCGCCTGTCTTGAGGACCAGTGGGGGAGGTTGAGTGTTATGCACAACATAGAATCAAGAGGAGCCTTAAAACCGTGAATGATGGTAGATGTCATAGTTAGTTCACTCAGCCGTTTTTCAGGTATTATCCATCCTTCAGAGGATGGAAATCTAAAAGACACACTCTCCAGAGCTCTTTACACCTGGTGTACTGAATGCAGTTTGGATCCTAGCAATAAGATTTGGAAGGTAGAAATGAAATAGAGGCCCATTTGGGTATTACTGGGTTCCCCCCCCCTTCATTCTTTGTTGATAAGAAAAATCAGAGAGTAGGAAATTTTTTAAACATATGCCAGAGCCTTGTCTCATCTTCTTGAATGTCAAGAAATAAATGGAGTATTGTAGACATCTTTTGGATTCCTGCCTCCTGCTTCCTGGATTACAGCAACGTCGTGGTAGCCTTGAAGGCAGTCAATCCCCTGAAGGGTGGGTTTTATAACGCCACGTTCCGGAACTTGCAAGGCCTAGCCTTGAGTTTACTCTTTGTACTCTTCCAATGCTTCATAAATATATCCTATGAACTGAACATGTGTTCCAAATTCTACACTAAAATTCTCATTTTCAAGGTTATGGTATCTGGAGAGGAAGCTTTAGGTGATTAAGTCATGAATGGGGTAAGTAACTTTTTGAAAGAAGTTCCAAGGTGATAGGGAACTAGGAGGAAAACTCTTAGAGATGAGGGAGAGAGAGGGTCAGGGAGGGGGGAGGGAAGGGAAAGGAGATACAGGGATTAAAAACTATCAAGATATATTATATGCAGGTACCAATCTCCTCCCCCATCACTATTGTGTATTACAAACATGTACTAAATGAATGAACAAATGAATGAATGATTTGAACTCTAGAAATTACCATGTCTTTTCTACCATATGAGGACCCTCCTTAGACACTAATTCTATCTGTATCTTGACCCTGGACTTTTCAACCTACAAAACTGTGAGAAATAAATATGTGTTGTTTATAAGCTACTGTGCCTATGATATTTGTCATAGCAGCTCAGATGGACTCATACAACCTATTCCCTGTACAGTGGTACCTCGCTTCTTGAACTCAATTCTTTCCACACTTTGTCACAAACCAAACTGGTCATGAACCAAATCAAATTTCCCCATAACATTAACATTGAACCTAATCACTGAATTTGACTTGATTTAGTTTGAGATCAATTTGGTTTGCAACAGGAATCATGAAAACAATTAAATTCATGAACCAAGTTATCTGTGTATTAGATTTCTTCCCACTCATATTATGGGTGGGGAGATGATAGTAGATGTCATAATTTACCTTTTGCTAATATCACACTGTCGCAATTTCTATGAAATTTTATGAAAATCAAGTTCTTCGAGTCTTCTTTGTTCTTCAACACTGTTTTGGCTGGTGAAAGTCCTTTCATATTCCACATAAATTTTAGAATCAACCTCTTGATTTAAATCAAAAAAACTGCTGACACTTTGATTGACTTTTTGTTGCATTTTGTTTAAAATATATGAGGTTGTTTTCATTTCTTGCTTACTATCCAGAATAACAGAGAATTCTCCCTTGCCCTGGTTCCTGAGCAACCCTTGCGATTCAGTTGTTAGCCCAGGAGCCCCAGCCACACTAATAACAAAGATGAGAGCTGGCTTGGCCTTTTCTCGTGTTCTCAGCCAAACAGTGTGGTGCTTGACTGCTGAAATGCACCTCCCAGTTTATTCCTGGTGGTGCAGGCCTCTTTCCCCAGTCCCCTCTCCCTCTGCCTGACACTCCATTCTTCTTTCTTCACCTGGCATCCTTGCCTCCTCTGAGCCCTTGTCTGGCAGCTCAGCTTAAAGCCAAAGGCCCTTTAAACCCATAAGCATATTTATTTCTGTACAAGAAAGTCAGTTTCATCACTTCCTCTCTTCTCCGTCTCTCTGCACCTCACTACTGCACCAGCAGCCCCGTTCCATGTCCCAATACACAAAGCCACAAACACTCTTTCCAGCCCTAGAAAAAGAAATGGCTGAATTCTTCCTATTCCTGGCTTCCAAATCTCCAGCTTCTGCAGATGGGGAAATATAAGGTGTGAGGCCCCAGAAAGTTCATAAACTTTTATGCAGATTGGTTTTAGTCTGGTTCAAATTAGGCAACAAAATAGAATTTCCAGATGTTCTATTTGGAATTAGCTTGGCTAAGAGAAAAGGCTACTAGGAGGAGGAGTTGGTAATAGGGTTATTTTTACATTCCAGAAAGGGAGTCACAAAAACCATATGGACTCAATTAGAGGAGAACCTGCTGGTGGGCACATTAAGAATACTGTTCTCATTTATTCTGGCTGAGGACACGTGAAGGTGCAAAGAAATATTCTCAAGCCACTGGGGAGATAAATACTCTGAGTCATGCTGTGCCCCAGTAATCAGCTAAAAACAGCAAAATTTTTGGTTAGATCTAAGGAACTCTTCGAACATTAGGCCAGGATTTCCCAAACTGTAAATTGTGTGTGGATAGCCAGAGACTTGGGAGACCCTAGTGTCCACACATGAGTTAAGAAAGAGGGTCCACTCAGACCAAGGATTTATTAGCGATGTGTGATGGCAGTTCATGGGCATATTCGTAAGGGCTGACAAGACAGGGAAAGATAAGGGAATACAAAAGCCAAGCATCGTTACATTGTCTAGTGATAGTAAAGTACAGAGGGATGATTTAGTAAGATTCAGGGAATATGGTCATGAAGATGTGATCAAAATTCCATCTGAAGAGCTAATTCCTTGGAGCTAGACAAGGTATCGAGCAAGCCAGGTCTCAAGGGCCATGATCTATGAGGGAAGCAAGGAAGAGTGTGCAGCATGTGAAGTGACAGGAAGAAGGAAGGAACCACATGTACTTAGCATATGGTGAACCGTGAGTGGAGCGAGGTGAGAAGCGAATGGTCAAGGAGAGGAGTTAGAATTCGAGGGCCAGGCAAAAAAAGTCCTGGGAGCCTTGCTAAGGATTTAGAGAGAGAGCCAGAGAATCACTGGGCATGGAAAGGAAGAACAAGGGTGACTCCGACTTAGGACAAAGGAGGGAATGAGATGCTTCGCCTTTGTCAAAAATAAAACACAAGAACCAATGAGGGGCCTGCTGGCTGACTTCACAAAGACAAAGGAGTGTTGGACTTGGTGCACTGCCTTTGCCTCTTCTCTCCTGCTGAGTTCATGACCAACTCATGTTCATGTCAGACTCAGGTCTTGATCTCAGGTTTCCCATCCTCCAGAACTGAGCCATGCATATTACAGCACATCTGTATGGGAAAGTCAGCTTCGTCAGTTCCCCTCATCTCCTCCAGAATCCTCTGGGAAAGAAGTGCAGAGAAGGAAAAAAAGAAAAAATGTCAGGGTCAGGGGCAAAATGGGCATTGTTATTCATTCAACAATCCTGTGCTGTGCACTGTGAGGGCCCTTGGTCATTCCTGGAAGGATGAGTACGACAGACCCACGTAAGTGCACCTGCAGAGGAGATCCAGATGTTGGAAGCATGGAGACGGGAATGTGAACTGGGGTGGGCAGGAAGAGAGTTAGTGGGGCCAAGAAAGACCCTGTAGGGTGAACCCTGTCCGAAAGTCTGAAAGGCACTTAGGTTTTAGCCTTGCGGGAGGGCAAAGAATCGGGGAGGCAGCTGAAGTAAGAGAGGCACAAGGCGGAGTGGGCTAAAGTGCCACATGGCACCACAAGGAGCTGGGTGTGGGTGGGGAGAGATTGAATGTTGGAAGGATGAAGCTTTTGCGGGAGAATAGTAGATCCTCGAGTCTGTGTAGGGGGCAAAGCATCAGCACTGAGGAAGGCTAGTCTTGTTGATTGATTCCAGAAGGGAGGAACTGAGTGTAAGGACACAGACTTCTATAACACAACTCAGAAGTTTCTTGCAGGGGGAGCACAGGGTCAATCCACACAGCCCAGGCTGGGCTTATAGTAATCTCCTGAGGCTGGACCTTGGCTCCTCTGGTGAGCCTGCCCAGGGAAGGCTCTAGATTGGTGAGTGAATTCAGGTCCCCGTCACAGGACTACAGTATCCTGCTTTAGAACTGTTCCTGCTGAACCAGCCAAGAAGCATGTACAGAAGTGTTGGTGTCAGGGAGGATTCCTCGGGTCCTATGCTTGTCCATTAGGCAGGCATCAGCATGATCACTAGTTGGTGAAGAGGTTTCAGGTTTCTGAAATGTCAGCATGGTTTTAGCATCCAACATTGGGCAGATCATCCCCTGCACCACAAGAAATAGGAAAACAACTGAAAATGGCCTTGGAGGTGAGAGGAGCTTAGCAGGAAGAACCCCACAGGGAACAGAGCGCAGAGGATCACAAGACAACTGTGACAGGAGGAGATGTGGCCCTGCAGGGGAAGCCGGTGCGTTTCAGGGCTGGGAGACTCGCAGGAGGACAGTGAGGACTAGAAGAACCAAAGTGGCCTAGAGCTTGGGAGTAGACACGAAGAGGTGCACACTGCCTGGACTCCCAACTGCAAGAACCTGATGGATGCTTTCAGGAGTGAACCTGAGATCGTTTCTTGTGTCTTCAGGAGTGCAGGAATGCTTCCTTAACTAACAGAGTTCCTTCCACTGCCCAACAGAACATATGTCTGGCCCTAGGATCCCTGGAGTCAGGGGCCCCATGGAGGGAGGCTAGAGCTGTCTGAAACCTGAGTGTCCTCATTCTGGAAGGAACATCACATGTAAGCCTTTTGCTTCCAGGGCCCAGATCATTCAACCACTTGGGCCATGCTAATTAAATACCCTTCTCTTTGCCAAAGCAAATGAAGCAAAATAAGCATCTCAGTTCACCGAGCTATCTGGTGACAGAATAAGTCCTATTTTCCCTGTTGTGCCAGCTGTTCCCTGAGTCCCCTGCCTCCCAGGACATGAAGAGGAAGAACTTTCAGTAATGAGCATTAATAAGTTAGTGTCAAAACTCCGTATCATTTCATGCCATCTTGATGGTGCCTGGTGCCAGCAGGTCAGCACAGCGCCACCTTCTGGGGGTCTCAGGCTGTGACCCAGACAGAAGGTTCACTGAAAACTGAAGCCCGGAGTTTTGAGCTCGGCATGTGCCTGGTGTTGACTGAAGCTAAGTTGTTTCTGAGCAAGTTTATGTGTGCTGATAAAGTCCGGAAAGGAGACCAGAATGGCACTGAGTGAAGAGGATATATTGTCCCCTAGCACACTGTGGGGATACTGGAGCACAGACAGGGATGCAAACGCAAAGTGGTGCTACGAGCAGTGGTTCTGGCTGAGGTCTGCTTTCTGGCCATGTGCCGCCTTTCTGAGACACTGCTCAGAACTTCCTCTGCCTCCCAGCTGCTTGCAGACACATCAACATGCTTTGCCATGTGCCAAGAGACACACTCAACATGTGTCAACACACATGCACCCATTTAATGCTCCATCCACAATGAGGTTGTTCACCCTAGGTGTGTCTTATGCCTTCCTGTTTCTGGGTTTTCATTAATGCTATTTTCCACCCAGGAATTCTCTTTCATCTTCCACCACTTTCAGCAAACAAACTGGTACACCTAGGCCCACTCTGAATACCTCACTTGCAGGGAACAGGGAAACATTTTTTTTGAATGAGTCTTTATTTGAATGAGTCTTTCCTCTCAGAAAATTCTACTCACACTTCGTTCTTAATTTACCAAGCCAACTCCTTGAAGTAGGTGCATCTCTTCAGCGCCCCCTGTTCCAAGCGCCACCCCCCCCCCAGACAGTGGCAGTTCATTGATACTTGTTAAATGTGAGTCACGGTATATTCAGAATGGGGACTCTCCTCCTGACCAGATGCCTCTCAGCTGCTGGGATGCAGCTCAATGACTGGCCATTGCCAGCAGAGTCTGAGAGGCTGCCTGGGTAGCAGATCCAGGCAGAGCAGGCCACACCCTGGGGCTGAGCTTTCAGACTTTGCTAGTAAAACGAGGTTTATGTATAAGTAGTGGTGGGCTAGTAGATGATTAACAGCTGACTGTCCAGAAAAAGAAAGCCCTGGTTTGTAGCATTTGCTTATTTCTGTGGTATAAATACAGTCACCTTAGCCAATTTCATGATACCAAGTGACATCACTGAATGAAAAGTAAATGCTAATAATAAAGCCTGGTGGGAGCAGATGGGAGTTGCCCCCATACATGGCTACACATGTACAGCATTGGGCCTTTGCTGTATCTTTATGTGGGAATTTCTAATAATGTTACTGGCTTCCTGGCCATGTTCTCATATGTCCCCATTTTTCCCACCTGTACCTGAACTATCTTATTTTCAGTCATCACCATCAATGGCATAAACTCTTTCAATAGTCCCTGTCTCCTCTTACTCTTCTCTTGTCCCATTCAATCTTCCTATCACATTGGAGCCACAGATTGGGTCACTTCCCAGGTTTAAAACTTCCAGTGACTTTTTCATCTCTCTTATATACATCTCAGTCACACTGATCAGCTGGTTTTGTTATCTTTTGCATATGCTTTACCTCCATGTGGCTACTATGTTCTTCCTCCTCTATTGATTCTTTGGTAAGAACTGTTCAATCTTCAGAGATACTGTTAGTACCCATCCCATTATTACTATTACCATCCATCACTGAACCTAGAGTTTTAATTTGTAACACCTATCCTGTTTGTGAGCATAGGTTAACCTTGCTGGGTGAACTCTGGTTTAACAGGACTAGGTTATAAATTCGTGGAGAACAGAGACCATAGTAGTTTTGCTCCCCGAGGTATAGTCAATGTTTAGCACAAGACCAAGCACATGGTGGGAAATAAATGTGAATTAATTAAGTAATTGTTTATAAGCCCAAGAAAATCTCCATGGATAGCCATTCAGAGCATGGAGCTTTCGGAATGAGGAGAAACTCCAATAAGAAAACAAGAGCTAAAGGCAGGCATGAGACCAGCAGCAGAAGCCACATGTCTTTCCTGTATATATGGCTTCTCCCTCTTGAGCTTGGACCTTGGAGAGGTCAACCATATGTGCTAGATAGTGGGGGCTGGGAAAGTACATATGCATGCAGACAGTTTTGCCAATAATTAAGATTCTCATTTATTCCTTGAAAATAAAGTGGATTGAAATTGGTAGAGTGGCAGTCAGTCTTGAGCCTAGTCCATACACACTTGTTTGGATCAGAAAAGGGAGGTATTTCGTCTCTATATTTAGGTCAAAGACAAAAACAAAAAGGAACAGCAACACCTCCTAAGGTGAGAGCATTGGTGCTGGTAGAAAGCAGCAATGGATGTTGCCCCTCATGCCTGGAACAAGAACTAGAGCTCTACAGCACTGCAAAAAAGGTTCCACCCAAAAAGGTTTCCTTGTGGCCAACCTTGGAAGGGCTGGCCTTGCTTTTTATAAGGCATAACAGAAAAGGTATTTCT
>PVIC010038486.1:0-17565 GCA_004025085.1 Thryonomys swinderianus
GTTTCAACACCTGTGTGCCATCAGCTTAAAAACCCTCAAGTATGATTAAAAAGGCGGCAGAGCCAGGGCCGTGAGGAAGCAGCAGGAGCCTCCCACTGGACGCCACCCCGCAGGGCTCTCACCAGCTGGGCTTCCGGCAGCCGCTCCAGGTGCTGGTTGTACTTCAGCTTGAGCAGCTCGTACGCCATGAACTGCAGGGCGCCGTGGGACGTCCCGAACAGCCCAGGGACAAAGCCCTAGGGGACATCAGAATATGGCAGTCAAAGAGTTTTCAAGGAAACATTTTCTCCCTTTTTAGTACAGTACTTAAGGAGAATTCATTTAAGTTTCGTATAAATCACATTTTTTATATGAGGCTAAAAATAGCACTGTTTTTGAAATTAAGATTGACATTTTCTACATCAGTTTTTCTTTCGATAGTACACAAGTGGAGACCTACACCATGAGGAACTGGGCTTGAGAGGGAGGTGACGGCAGTGACCAGCTGAGGCACGAAGCACAATCCTCTAAGAGGAAGGCAAACGATGAGAAACAGAACAGTCAGAAATTTCTAAACTTTTGGCCCCTAAGTCAGTAATTTATTAACACCAAGCTCACTGGCTCTAAAAGCTAGTGCATGTTAGTTGAAAACACACTAAAATTCAATGAATCTCATTTTCATTTGGAACTGTGAGTGATAAGGACCAGGTAGGAGTGGAAGGCAGACGGGGGGAAACAGGGAAAAAGAAAAGGAGCTATGAACTCCTGTGCTTGAGAGGCACACGCACTGTCACTGGGCTGCACCCCGGCACTCACAAACAGATCTTACTGCCACGAGGAAGAAACTTCCAAACAACCACACTAAGAAGAAGATGGGGCTTTATTTTTAGGCAATGAATGGAAGATCTGAGGTGAACAAAACTCCCAACACAGTAAATACGACCCTACTAAGCTCACGGGTCTCTCCTCCCAATCACTGGGGAGAGCCTGGAGGCGCCGGGCAGGATCACGACATGTACACGGTCACGAGACCAAGCAGCTCAGGGCGAGACCCTAGCACTACACGCTAGATTTCCGTTTCCATTCAGTTGGATCTGGCCTACGTTTGGCATTTGTAAGAAGCGATTAACAGGCACTAGGAAGAGAGACAACAGTGCCAACAGAAACTCCAGTTTTCAGTAACCAAGACATACCAGCCCTGCATTACCTTATACAATCCGCGCACACCTTCGTACTTGTATATTTTCACCAGCGTGTCAAACATCCCTTTATACTGCTGCTGTGCGGAGTGAACACCACCATACTGCAACATAAGGCGCGTCTTCGTTACCCACAGCGGGTTGGTAATGCAGAGGGTCATGGCTCCTGAAATCAGATTGAAATGAGACTACTCAGTACACAGGCACCAGTGTTCAGCACTCCTCCAGTCGGGAAGCATCTAGCACAGGCGGGTGAGGGGCGCCCAGGGCCGTGTCTCGAGCTGGGCGGGGGGTCTCCGCACTCTTGGGCACAGCGCCCCCGTCCACGTGCGCGGCGAACAGGAGGGGAGACGGGAATGCCTGACACCACCCCACTGAAGCTGCCCTGGGGAGCTGCCCTGCTTCTGTGGCGGTCTGTGCCAGGGAAGGGGCAGCAACACCAGAGACTGGGCGGCGACAGGGCGACGGGAGGAACGGAAACTCTGCTCCGGTCCGTGCACAAGGCTGCGGGGTCTCCCAGTTAACAGGGTGGTGCACTAAGTTATACCTCACATACTTCACAGAAAGTGACAACTTTAAAAAAAGCTCCAATTGGTTAAGTTTCTGATTTACTGGGCTCCCGAAGGAGGCATTTATTCCACAAAGATACACTGAGTTCTGTTATGATTCAGTTCTCTGGTAGCAACTAGGAATTAAAAATGAACAGGACAGTTCTTGCTTTAAAATCAATCAGCAAATGTTAAGAGACCAAGGTAGCAAAAGTGAATGCATGGAAACTCATGGATCTTCGTTCCTCCTCCTGGAGGCCATGCATATGTAAGGCAATGAAACAAGACTATGCCACTATATAATGTGAAAACCAAAATTAGCCTTTAAAGAACCGTGCATCGAGGGCTGGAGATTTAGCTCAGTGGTTCCGGCGCCTGCCTTGCAAGTGCAAGGTCCTGAGTTCGATCCCGGTAACCACATACAATGCTGGGCATGGAAACTCACGCCCACCAGCAATCAATGCCACATACCACAGTGCTGGGCGTGGTGGCTCACGCCTGTCATCCCAGCACTCGGGAGGCACAGGCAGGAAGACTGCTGAGTTCCAGGCTTGCCTGGGCTACATAGTGAGCTCAGGGCCAGCCTGAACTACAAAGTGAGACCCTGTCTCAAAAAAAAAAAAAGAAACGTGCATTGAATCATCTTACTCTAACAGACATTCACAACTTTTCTAAATTCCCACCCCAGCCCTTTATTGTGTAACGCAGGGCACTTCCCTGAGCTACACCCCTGGGCTCTTTATTATTCTGACATCTCACTAGGCTCAAGCTTTTGATTCTCCTGCCTCAGTCTCGCAAAGTGCTGGGATAAATAAAATGTCTGAAACCTATCCAGAGGAATCGTAAGAACACCTGTTTCTAAAATTCTTCTGTGGTAACTAATTAATAGAGTCAGGTAAGCATACTGATGTTCTGGTGTTCAAAGGAACATGAAAAGGAAATCCAGCTTGGAAGGCGACACTCGCCAGCTCACACACTGGCTTACCTGCTTCAGCAGCTGAGATGAGGTATTCTGTTGCCTCTAACCGTTCAGATCTTCCTTCTGTCTTATATGATTTAATTGCATTGTAACTAGAAGAATTAAACACAAACCACTTAATTAGGTCTAAGAAAAGCCCACTTTAAAGTGTCTATAACTCAGTGATGCTACCTGCAAAATAAAAGTGACAAGGAAGTAAAAACAAGACCTTTATTTAAGAACAGGCAGGACTACACATGGTTCACCAAGATGACGTCACTGACCCTACACACACGTGAGATAGTCACACACGGAGCCAGTTCAGAAAGTAGGAAATAGGGAGGAGCCTGGGAAGAAAAGGCACCTAACGAACATGTGCTGCGCACCTGTGTTCAGGGACCTGCCTTCCTCACAGGCGAAACGATAAACATGCAGAGAGCTTCCGGCACAAGGGCAACTGCTGGCACACATACAACCACACAGGGAACACCACTGCGGGCCAGAGGCCAGGCCGCGGCTGTGCTCAGGGAGCTCTGGGAGTGGGCGCAGAGCCAGGCACTGCCTGAGTGGGGACAGAGGGGGGCTGACGGCGACAGCGCAGCAGGGAACCTGAGGGCCGGGTTCTCTTGCCTCAGCCTCCTGGACAATGGAGTTGGAGGTGTGTCCACCACGCCAGGACGGGCTGCTGGTCCTACAGTTCACTTTGCTCTTGGAGGACTCGACCTTGTCAAATGTTACCAATAGCACCCTAAGGAACTTCTGTTGTAAAAAAAATCCTATCACACAAGACCCCATTCCTATGATTTGTGCTTAAAAACTTGAGAATCTGGGCCGGAGGGTTAGCTCAGTGGTTCCAGCACCTGCCTCGCAAGCGCAAGGTCCTGAGTTCGATCCCCGGTAACCACATATAATGCTGGGCGTGGAGACACGCTCACCAACAATCAACACTGCATACCACAATGCCGGACGTGGTGGCTCACGCCTGTAATCCCAGCACTTGGGAAGGCAGAGACAGGAGGATTGCTGAGTTTGCGGCAGCTTGCCTGGGCACCATAGTGAGCTCAGGGCCAGCCTGAACTACAAAGTGAGACCCTGTCTCAAAAAGGAAAAAAAAAAAAAAAAAACTTGAGAATCTCAGATATAGAACCCTACATAGCATGTGCGTGGGGAAACATACATGTGTATCACCACCTCTCTACATGTCTGAAGAGAGAAACTAAGAAGTACATTTAAATAGTACTAAGACTAAATTTTACTTTGCCTTCACCTAAAAAATACCCTGAGATTGGTTTGGCCATTGCCTTAAAATGCTGACAGATCTGTCCCCATACTTAGCACATGTGATAGAAGCTTTGTCAGGTGAGGACGCCACCTGACAGGCACAAGCAAGGGGGAGGTGACACAGCAGATCCAATGCCAGGAGCCTGCGAGTCCGCTGGCGACACTCTGGCCTCTGCCCTGCGTCCCTGACAGAGCCCGTCCATGCGCTTCCAGGACGACGTGAGAACTGCCCACTCCTGGCCTCTCGCTGCCCCGTGATCTTTCTCCCAGCCATTCAGACACTTTGGGGACCCAGGCAAGGAAAAGTGAGTCTCTACCTCACAGTATTTTAGGACCTAGAAAACATTCTATTTGGGGGGCACTCAAGTTAATCTCTTATAAAATGATTAAATGATTTTCCTTTATCAAAAATGGATATCAAAGAGGAATGAAAATCAGGATAAATTTGAGTTTCAGGTTTTTCCAGTTTCTGTAGTACTTTAGAAAACTACTAATTAGTAACAAACTGGCTTATTTGACATTTATAGCCTGTTTTAGCTGTTAAAAATGCTCAGGAGTAATGAAAGGGCCAAAATCCTGCAAAGGCCCTACAGTTTTACTGTGAAATTATCTAGGTTCAGTTGTTTTTCAAATAGCTTTAACTAAAGTTAGAAATTCCCTCTCTAGTCTCGGAGAATTCAGCTTATAAAAATGATGATAAACACTTCACCTTCTGAGTTCAAGTAAGTTGCTTCTGTAAGGTATTTTTCCATCTCATTTCTCCAACTTTTTCCCATTACAAACTTTCTTCCAAGCTAAATGCCTCTGAGAACTGGCAGTAAAGGAAACCAAAAAGCTAAAATTTGCTGACTCTTCCAACTCAGAGAAACTGATTAAATGACTTATCCTTCTTCACATCCAAAACCAGAATTCACTTTTATATACTGTGAAATCTCCCAGGTATACTCACAAGAGAAAGTAGAGTCCCCAGGATAAACCCGCTCCCCACACATTTGGGGTGACTCCTTGATAAAGTCCCCGCAGTCCGTCAAGTTTCCAAATGGTAGCCAAGCAATGAAGAATGCCTTTATATTTTGGCCTCAGGTCCAATCCATCGCTCACTGTATTAGAAGACACACAAAGTTAGGTGAGAGCATAGTCCCAGCTCAGAAACACATATAAACGCGGATATTATATAGAACATAAAAAACCAACGATGGGTTGTAAAATCAACTGAGCCAATTGATAGTATCATTTTTTTGTTTGTTTGCTTTTTGAGACAGGGTCTCACTTTGTAGTTCAGGCTGGCCCTGAGCTCACTATGGTGCCCAGGCAAGCCACCACAAACTCAGCAATCCTCCTGTCTCTGCCTCCCGAGGGCTGGGATTACAGGCGTGAGCCACCACTGCCGGCATTGTGGTATGCGGTGTTGATTGTTGGTGGGCGTGTCTCCACGCCTAGCATTATATGTGGTTACCGGGGATCGAACTCAGGACCTTGAACTTGCGAGGCAGGCGCCGGAACCACTGAGCTAACCCTCCGGCCCAAGTATCATTTCTTTTTTTTTGAGACAAGGTCTCTCGCTTTGTTGTTCAGGCTGGCCCTGAGCTCACTGTGTAGCCTAGGCAAGCTTCGAACTCAGCAATCCTCCTGTCGCTGCCTCCCGAGTGCTGGGATTACAGGCGTGAGCCACCACGCCCGGCACTGTGGTATGTGGTATTGATTGCTGGTGGGTGTGAGTCACCATGCCCAGCATTGTATGTGGCTACAGGGATCGAACTGAGGAACTTGCGCTTGCGAGGCAGGCGCTGGAACCACTGAGCTAAATCTCTGGCCCGATAGTATCATTTCTTAAGACTGGAACAGAAGGCAATATAAATGACATCACAGATACTAGGAACAAGTACTGTGCCATGAAACTGACTTTCAGCAACGTGTGTGTGTGTGTATGACACAACAGCAAAGGTCCACTCTGCTTCGTGGGAGGGCTCCAGTTGTACAGCTGGAGACACAGCTCTGCACGGTTCCCGTGGGCCTCCGCCGGGAGCCTCACACACCATCCTCCTGGCCTACCCATGGCTCTGCCCAGGAGCCTGAGGTGTACACTGGCCGAGGCCTCTCCACAGTGTCCCTCTGATGTATGTGCCTTGCTATCAGTTACACTTGCGCAAATGAGAAAAACGACAATCCAACTTTCTCACCTCCACTGCAATCCAGCCTGGGCTTCAGCACCTTCAAGTGCTTGGTTAAGGGCCCTCCAAAGGCACTCTGGGAGTCCTGTCCCCTAACAAGCCTCCATGGCAGCGGACACTGTTTACCTTCTAAAGCACCCTTCTTGTGGCTTGTTTCACAAATCCTCCTGCTTTTCCTCCTTGCCGCTCTATTTTCTTGGCCTCCTTTCCCTCTCAGCATCATTAAATGTTATTTTTACAGGCGCTTTCCACGCAACAAGAGTGGCTCTCAGCCACTAAGTAGTCTCATGGCCTCCCTTGTGCTCAGGTTTCTCCCTCTCTTGTCCTGTTCTTATCCTAACCTTCGGTCCCAGGTACTGCTTTTATAGACCCTAAAACAGGTCTCAAAACATGGCACCTTCTGGGGCTGCGGCCTGTGCTTCAGTGTAGAGTGCTTGAGTACCATGCATGGGTTCAAGAACTCAATGAAAATTTAACTTTGGCTTAATAACACATATACATTCAGGATTAACCCCCTCATTGCTAAATACTAGCTGTACTAAATGGGTTTGAATAATTTGAAAGTGCAGAAATCACAAGTTGTTCAACACTGATATAATAACCACTCAACTACACAACACTGCCACCTGCACTTTCGCAAGTTTCTCTTTTCTATATCCATTCACAGTCACAACACGGGCTTTACTCTTACAAAGTCTGGCTTTCAGTCCTACATCCCGGCCTTTATCCAATCTCACCTCCTTACCTATCACCTCAATCTTCTCAGTTTCCCAATACAATGTTTCCCTCCTTGATCAAGATAACGAATTTACTTAGGCACCAAGAGTTCACTTTCCTCAGACAGTCTGCCCTGCGGCGCTGTCTCAGACCCACAGGCTGTGCCCACTGCTCTTCAGTCATCTCCCTGGCCACCTCTTCTACACAGCTGCACAAGACAGACACCAAGGCACAGGCCCACACCTGAGCCAAGGCCAAGGCCCTTTCACCTGCGTTCAGTCACTGCAGTCTCAGGAGAAGGAGAAGCGGTGAGGTGACTGACTCAATGCCAGGCTTCCCAAGTTAGGAGTCTGGGTGCAAATCCCACAACCATCTTTACAAACTCTGACTTGGCAAGTTAATCAACGTCTGTTACCCTTACTTTTTCAAAGGAGACAATAAATTCACAGGATAGAAAATAAGACAAGGCATCTGAAGCCTGGTACCTAATCAACACACAGGTAAGGTTATCTGTTATAACCATAATTACAGTATTTGTTCATGAATCATAAACTCCACTGAACTATATGAATCTAGGAATCTTCCCTCCTGGACTGGCTTCTGGCCTCCTCTGTCAGAATATTAATTCTTTTATGGGAAACCCCAAGACCTAATCTTCTATGAGAACTTTACAGCTGCAAGTGGTCATCAGCAATCCATAATGATACTGACAGTCTACCTGTACCCACTCATAGCTTGTATTTGAGTTTATCCGTGACCTCTGCCCTTGATTTTATGTTGCCTAGCATTACCTTTAAAATGGCTACATCTCAAGTCTACAATTCAAGCTTGAGTTCCCCTAGAGGAAGAACTTTGTTAGATATTTTTGCAGACTAGACAGCAGTCTACAAACTGCTACATATACCAAACAAACTGAGTTGCTTAACTTTTTTTTTTTTTTTTTTTTGAGACAGGGTCTCGCTTTGTAGTTCAGGCTGGCTCTGAGCTCACTATGTAGTCCAGGCAAGCCTCGAACTCAGCAATCCTCCTGCCTCTGCCTCCCGAGTGCTGGGATGACAGGCGTGAGCCACCATGCCCGGCTGCTTAACTCTTAAGATAAACCGTTTCTGTAGATTTAATTCTCAAGGCAGAACTTAGCTTGCAATAATAAATGAAACATCGGAGAAGAGTTTCCAAAGACCATCTCGGAAAGCTTCTTTTCCAGAAGGCCGTGATGAGTGTAAATTCTAAAGGGCTCTGCTAACTTTAATATACTTCATTCACGTCACAGTTAAAAAAACACCAGTATTTATATCCCACTTTTCCCTTTAGAGAACATTGCAACACACTGTAAACGCCAAAAACTGCAGGAACTCTCCAGAGAAACCTGTCCCAGCCCTCTCCAGCGGCCAATCCCCGGCGGGCGGCGTGGCACCTAGCACGTGGCTGTCCTCCAGGAGCTACAGGTGCGCACGTGTGCGAGCCGAGTCCTCAGACGGGGCAGACCTTCCCCTCGCCCCTGACCCCATCCTGGGTGGCGTTTCGGGGACCAGGCCTCCCTCGCCTATCTGGGCGGCCCGCGAGGTCTCACCGGCGAAGCGGATCTTCACGAGGTCCAGCGGGTGAAGCGCCAGGTTGGACAGGACGCCGCCGCTCACGCCGGCCACCAGGCTCTCGTAGCGGACGTGGCAGAACAGCGCACCCCACGCGGACGCGCCGGACGCCGGCTGGCCCTGGTCTGTCATGGGCTCGGGACCCGCCGACACCACGGCCCCCAGCGCCGCCGAGGCGGGACGAGACGTGGTGGCCGCCACCGTGGCGGCGGTCGTAGCCCCAGAGCAGGACGCGGAGAAAGCCACTTCCGCAGCGGCCCAAAAGACTCAATCGCCCAGGCCCGCGACAAAGGAAAGAGCAGGCGCAGGAGGCGTGGGGGGCACGACTGCGCGTCCCGCCGCGTCCCCGCCCCTCGTTGCCACACTGCGGCCGCGAAGCCGAACGACCGCCCCCGCTAATCCCGCTGCCTGAGCTACGGAGCGCCGCAGGGCCCAGTCCATCCGGCGGATCCGCGCGGCGGAGTCACGTGACGGGAAGTCATTTGTAAGAGGCGGAAGTGGAGCGTGCGACTGGCGGCGGCGGCGGCCCCAGAGGAGAAAGTGTTGCTAGTGTTGGGAAGAGTCGCCAAGATGAAGGTGAAAATGCTGAGCCGGAACCCGGACAACTATGTCCGTGAAACCAAGTTAGATTTACAGAGAGGTGAGACATGCTGACCGGAACGGGCGTTTTCCGCGGGTCCCGACGTATCGCCTCAGCTTCCGCTGGGTCTCGGCGCGGAACCTCGCCCTCCTGGGTCCCAGGGGCTCTGGTGGAAGCCGGCAGCTGGTCCCCGAGAATGCTTCTGCCTCCCACTGCCGTCTGCTGTCCTCTGAGGGCTTCAGGTTCCTGTTGTTGGAATGGACCTTAAACGAGCCAGACTATTAGGTTGGAGGGTTTAAAGATTAAATACGCTTTAAACTTTCTCTCCTGGTGTTTGGTCACCTCACTACCTGAAGCCCTCAATCTGGGACGAACCAAAAATGAAGTTTAAAACCATCAGGTTTCTCTTATTTACAACTCTTAAGAGTGTGAGGAAACAATGAGTAAAGTGAAATGAGTTTTCTTGTTCTTTACTAGTCTGTTCCTTCAGGAATAAGCCTAACGCCTAGGCATCGTAGTGCGCGCTATGTAAAAGACGGGCCAGCCCTGCGCGAACGACCATTCTCAAGAGAAGCAGCGACTTTGAGACGGATGTATTCGAAGTTTAAATGAGGGGTGAACAGTAGATGAGGCAGGAATCGTGTTTCACTCTAGATCTGTAGCGGTCACGAGCTTTGTTGAGGCTTAAATGTGTGGCGTTGTCCCCGATGTACTTCCAGGGTTTAGGATTAAGTCCTAAACAACCGAGACAGGTCTGGCAGACAATTAAGGGTGTGGCTTGTGGAACCACACTTCATTGGTTTGAATCCTGGCTCCATGTTTCATATCATAGGCAAGTTTTGGTTTTGTTTTTGAGAAAGGTTCTCTCTGGTTCAGGCTGGCCCTGAGCTCACTTTGTAGCCCAGGCAAGCCTCGAACTCACAGCAGTCCTCCTGCCTCTGCCTCCAACTGCTGGGATTACAGGCGTTGTGCTTTGTGGTACCAGGGATCAAACTCTGCACATTGCTCCTGCGAGGCAGACACTGGAACCACTGAGCTAAATTCCTTGCCCAACAGGTAAGTTATTTAACCTCTTTATGTCTGGTTCTCCACCTTAAAGTTGGATAGTAACAGAATCTAACCCAAAAGGTACTATAGAGTTGGAAGGAGTTAACGCTAAGTATTTGGAAGACTGCCTGGAACCTGCAATATTCTAAGTGTTTTTTAGGGAGGAAACAAACATGGGAAGTGCCCAATATTTGGTAGTTATATAACATAAAAATAATCACAGCATTGAGAGCTTGTCAGTACAGTGTTTAGTACCATAGATTAACTGTTGTTCCTACTCCATAAATAGCTTAGAGTTCAGTTGACGCCCTGCCCTTGTTTTGTGCCGGGCACAGTGCTAGGAATGAAGAGTGCAAATGAGTAACATGGATATCCTGCCTGTGAGAGGCTGCAGGCCAATTGAGGACTGTAGTAGGACAAACAAAAGGAAAAGATGTGCAGCTGGAGAATTAGCTCAGTGGTTCTAGCACCTGCCTAGGAAGTGCAGGCTCCCTGGTTTAATCCCTGGTAACCACATACAATATTACTGGGTGTGGTGATTCACACTCATCAGCAATCAGCACCACATACCACAACCGCTGGGCATGGTGGCTCACCCCTGTAATCCCAGCCCTTGGGAGGCAGAGGCAGGAGGATTGCTGAATTTGAGGGTTGCCTAGGTTTCACAGTGAGCTCAGGGCTAGCCTGAACTACAAAGTGAGACCCTGTCTTAAAAAAAAAGTTTTTCAAGATGTATGCATCCTATGATTTTATACTTCTGTATTCTTTATAATGTTAGCCATAAAGCTTTCTGATTGAATAACAAATTACTGTAAATGATTAGCTAAGGATTTCTATAAGAAAAAGTAAATGTTAGGGCCGGAGGGTTAGCTCAGTGGTTCTGGCGCCTGCCTCGGAAGTGCAAGGTCCTGAGTTTGATCCCCGGTAACCACATACAATGCTGGGCATGGAGACTCACGCCCACCAGCCATCAATACCACATACCACAGTGCCAGGCGTGGTGGCTCATGCCTGTAATCCCAGCAATTCGGGAGGCAGAGGCAGGAGGATTGCTGAGTTCTAGGCTTGCCTGGACTACATAGTGAGCTCAGAGCCAGTCTGAACTACAAAGCGAGACCCTGTCTCAAAAAGAAAAAAAAAAAAAAAAGAAAGAGTAAATGTTAATTATTTTGTTAAGAGGGATTATTCTTATTTCAGTTCCAAGAAACTATGATCCTACCTTGCATCCTTTTGAGGTCCCCCGAGAATATGTAAGAGCTTTGAATGCTACGAAGCTGGAGCGTGTCTTTGCAAAGCCATTCCTCGCTTCCCTGGATGGGCACCGAGATGGAGTCAACTGCCTAATAAAGCATCCCAAGAGCCTGGCAACAGTCCTTTCCGGGGCATGCGATGGAGAGGCAAGTGTCATCCTGCACCAGTGTTTTTCTTTTAGTTTTACTTTGATTTCAGTTTAATTCTCAAAGCTAAATTCTGTTTGAATGAAGGTAACAATAGTTCCTTATCTAACCCTAAGAAATTTATAAGTGTAGTAGCTTAATGTTCAATTTGACAGTAAATCAAATAACTGTACTTATAATAAAGGTATTTAAGTGAGTTTTTAAATTTTTTCACAGGATGTTACTAGTGATTCAACCCTTAATTTCATACACTGGTAAGGAAAAAGGCTTTGAAATCGTTTTTTTTGTTTTGTTTTGGGTTTTTTTTGAGACAGGGTCTCACTTTGTAATTGGGGCTGGTCCTGAGCTCACTATGTAGCCCAGGCAAGCCTCATACTCAGCAGTCCTCCTGCCTCTGCCTCCCAAGTGCTGAGATTACAGGTGTGAACCACCATGCCCAGTTTTTTTTTTTTTTAGATAGGGTTTTCCTATGTAGTTTATGTTGGCCTTGAATTTATTATATACAGGGTGGCCTCTTAATTTATAGTGATTCTCCTATCTCAGCCTTCCTTGTGCTGGGATTATAGGTGTGCACCATCATATCCAGCTGAAATACTTTAAACTGGAATAAATGTATATGGTGCTTGGAAATTGAATTTCCTGCCTGTTGACATAGTCATATATATGTGTTGCGTCAGTTTAATCCGAAGGATTTTGTTTTTAGCTGCCTAGTAGAGTGATTCATAGCCTTTTCAGCATTGAATTTCTTTTTCTTCAAATGTAATTAGTACTCCCATATGTGAACATTTTACATTTATAGTTCACTGACATTTCCAGGTATGTTTTATTACAGGTCAGAATTTGGAACCTGACTAAGCGAAAATGTATCCGTACAATACAAGCACATGAGGGTTTTGTACGAGGAATGTGTACGCGTTTTTGTGGGACATCTTTTTTTACTGTAAGTATAATGTTTTTTAGTCATTAGGTCTTTTTAACATCTATAAGAATAATTTAATTGAATAAATTCTTCAACTTACTTCTTCCAGTGCACTTTAGAAATGTCATAGAACAAAAGAACTTACACCTTGAGAAGTCTAATTTTGTTCATGAAACCCTTTTTGTTTTTTTGCTTTTGAGACAGGGTCTCGCTTTGTAGTTCAGGCTGGCCCTGAGCTCACTATGGTGCCTAGGCAAGCCACCGCAAACTCAGCAGTCCTCCTGTCTCTGCCTCCCGAGTGCTGGGATTACAGGTGTGAGCCACCACGTCCGGCATTGTGGTGTGCAGTATTGATTGTTGGTGGGCGTGTCTCCACGCCCAGCATTCTATGTGGTTACTGGGGATTGAACTCAGGACCTTGAGCTTGCGAGGCAGGTGCCGAAACCACTGAGCTAACCCTCCGGCCCCATGAAACCCAGTTTTATCCATACTTAATGTTGCTGAACTAGGAGTGCCCTGAACACTGATGTGGTATTGATGATGGAAGGGAAGGCCAGAGACATAGAATGTGCTTGAATTCCTTCCTTTGAAAGGCTGACTGGCATTAGCAGTAGTATATGTACTATATTTCTGTTTTCCTGATCATTTGTCCTTGGACATTTGGTTTATTTCCACCTTTTGGCTCTTGTGAATAATGCTGCTTAGACCATAGGTGCACAGGTATAGTCCAAGGTAGGTTTAGTTAGTAGTGGGAACAACAGATTTGGGGCTGTGCTTTGAGATGATTAATTTGACAGCAGCAAGTGATCGTTTTGGAGGCTGATTTAATAATTCAGGCAGGGGAAAAGCAAGAAGCTACCTTGGGAGTGAAAACAAGAGCGAGTAATGGAGGAAGACTGAGGCTTGACCGCTGAGAGGTCCCGCAGAAGGTGGTGGTTCCTTTTGGCAGAACAGGGAAAGTCAGGAGTGTGAGTGCATTTGAGAGGGGAGTAGGTGTGGCCTGATGGGCGGACTGCCTATGGGTCTTTTGAATGAAGATGTCTGTCAGCCCTAGACAGGGGTAGGTGTTCAGCCTAGGAGAGAAACACCTAACCTTGGCATCGTGAACCCAGAATTCACAGTTTAAGCCTTGGTGTGGCAACAATAGGAAGGGAAGAGGAAAATAGAGAGGTACATAGATGTCAGAGAAGTTGTATTGCAGAGTGCCCACCTCCAGGAAGCAGGAGGCTCTAGCAGGAGCAGAGAGCACAAGGAACTTGCAGATGTGCACAGGCTGGATGTTACTGTATCACGTGTCAAAGAAGGAATTCGGTGGTAGGTTGGAGTGGACAGTCGCTAAGACTTTCATTCTTATAGTTGGTACTTTAGAAATGTTGATTCATTTAATATCCCAGCTAGACTAGTGATTACATGTTTTACTGCTCAGAATGAATGATGACTGATTTAAAGCATTATTTACAATAACCAAAGTAAAGAATCAGCCTAAATGTCCTTCAACGGATAAATTGAGAAAGAAAACATGTACACACACACAATGGATTACTATTTAGTCTTTAAAAAGAAAGAAATCCTGTCTTTTGCAACAGCATAGATGAACATAGAGGATATTCTAGTAAGTGGAATAAGCCAGGTATAGAAGGAAAATACCATATAATTTCACTAAATATAAATACATGTAAATCAAGCGAATGGCAAGTATTCATTCATAACTGTTATTTATCATCATCATGGTAATTATCCAGGTTGGTGATGACAAAACGGTGAAGCAGTGGAAGATGGAAGGACCGGGCCATGGAGAAGAGGAGGAGCCATTGCACACAATATTAGGGAAGGTACAAGAGATCCCTGGGTCACACTGTGCCTGTTCAGATTCTTTCTTTTTATGTTAATTCATGGTTGCAGTTTCCGAAATGGAAAAAAAACCATGGAAATAAAAAACGATCAGCTTTATTCTGCAATAATAGACCTGTTTTAAGCAGTATTTAATCCAGCTTAAGCTTTTGAGCCAGACTTTTAGTCTTCAGAAGTGGAGTAGGGTTCAATTTCTTTCAGCTAGAGGCTGCAATGAAACATTTCTTGTAGGAAGGCTGTAAGGAAAATGTACAATACAGAGGTTAGGAGAAATACACTTCCCCCTCTGTCTGATCCGTATCATCATGGATGTCACACGAAGCTCAGAATTTCTTCCTTGAAGGAATCCTTTTGAAGATGAGAAATGTACTAATACGATGCTTATTTGTGTTTTTAAAATTTTTGTGCAACTCAGGATATAATTTGGTTATAGCTTAACATTTGGCCTACCTAAATTGTTTGATAATATTACATTTTGTACATTAAACAGAATTCTAAAATTAGATTTAATCTTTAAATATGTGCATTTTAAAAGTCACTTTGTGTCAGTGTTTTGTGGTTGTGCTTCAGGTACCAAATAGCGTTAAATGTGCTTCATAAGACATAGAAGGAGGCTGCGAGTGTGAGATGGAAATAATTCTCAAAGGGAAGTAAATCAGTGATTTCTAAAATGAAGTTGGTTTCTGGTTCCTTTCTGTTTTTGGCGGAACCGGGATGGAACCCAGGATCTAGCACTTTCCAGGCAGGTGGCAGCACCATTGAGCTACATCCCTGGCCCCTGGTTTCTTGCTCCTATAAAATGTCTTAACTCCTTTTGATATTTTTTTCCTTTTTTAAAGGCTTTAGGAAAATTTCTTTGTGAACGGGGATTTCTTAAAAAAAAATAATAATTGGAGTCTGCACTCCAATAAATATATTGAAAATATTAGCCTACAGAGTTGGTACAGGAGAGACCAGTGGGTGACCGCCTGTTTGCTCTTACAGACAGTGTACACAGGAATCGATCATCACTGGAAGGACCCTGCTTTTGCCACCTGTGGACAGCAAGTGGACATCTGGGATGAACAGAGAACCAACCCTATATGTTCCATGACTTGGGGCTTTGACAGTATAAACAGTGTTAAATTTAACCCAATTGAGGTAATTTTTTTTTTTTTTTTTTTTTGAGACAGGGTCTCGCTTAGTAGTTCAGGCTGGCCCTGAGCTCACTATGTAGCCCAGGCAAGCCGCCGCGAACTCAACAATCCTCCTGTCTCTGCCTCCCGAGTGCTGGGATGACAGGCGTGAGCCACTACACCCGGCCCTGTGGTATGTGGTATTGATTGCTGGTGGGCACGAGCCACCACGCCCAGCATTCTACGTGGTTACCAGGATTGAACTCAGGACCTTGCGCTTGCGAGGCAGGTGCTGGAACCACTGAGCTAAATCTCCAGCCCTGAGGTAATTTTTTAAAAAGTTCTGCTTGGCCAGGGATTTAGCTCAAGTGGTACCGCACCAACTTTGGATGCACAAGGGCCCAAGTTCAATCCCCGGTGCTAACAACAACAACAACAACAACAACAACAACAAAAAAAAAAAAAAATATATATATATATATATATATAAGTTCTGCTTCTTGTTTCTTTATTTTTAATATTTCAGCTCTGTTTAGGAAATTTTTGGATCCAGAGGTTAGGAGATAAAGATTATTTCCTGACCTTTAATGGCTGGCTGGCATTTAGTGAGTTTTCTAACTTATATCTGATTTTATCAGATCTCCCTGGACTTGCCTGTGACTTGGTTCCAGACACTAGTGTGAAACATCATTAGAGGAGGGGTGTGCATGTGCTCATGGGGACAGAGTCCAAGCAGCATTTTGTTGTTGTAACTTTGTTTGTGACAGGGTCTCGCTTTGTAGTTTGGGCTGGCCCTGAACTCACTATGTAGCCCAGGCAAGCCTTGAACTCTTGGCAATCCTCCTGCCTCTGCTTCCTGAGTGCTGGGATTACAGGCATGAGCCACCATGCTTAGCTTGTCATTGTACTTTTAGGAAAATGTTCGTTTTTCTTAACCCTTCTTAGAAGTCAGAAAAAGGATCTTTGAGCATTGTTTTCCCTGTGGCTCATAAGGCAAAGGGTACCAGTGCTGCCTGATAGCATGCATGAGCTTTATTAGACTGCATGGTAATTAATCATTTTTCTTTAGTCAGAAATCGGAGTCATGATTCCCACTTCCTTTGTGGTCTAAGGAAGGAGTTAGAGATTGGCCACCACATCTAACCTGTTCAGGTGTGAACTTCTGAGCTAGCCCTTAAACTCTACAACTTTCTCTGAATATGTGATAGCAAGTGAATTCATTGTCCAGAAGGTAGAATAGAGACATGTTTCCTTTCAGAAAGAAAAGCAAATCACCACATGGATAATCTGATTTTGGAAGTTACTGGAGAGGCTATATTAGGTGGTAGAAGAAAACATCCTGATGTGCAGATCCACTCTTCAGGAACCAGACCAGTTGAGGCAGGAAGATGAGGTGTTGCCATGAAGGCAGACACTCAGAAGATCCTCTTCCAGGCTAGCGCGTGTCCACACCCTTCTGGGAGAGACTGTGGTTCTGTGAGCACATCTGGCCACCACCTGTTTGATGAATTGCATCAGTTATCTCACTTAGGCACTGTCTGTGCCTGCTTCGCAGTATTGAGACCACTTTGTAATCTATAAAACCATGTGGTCCACGCAACTGGAAGTTCTTATTGTCCAGCCTTTTCTAGAAATAATGTGCTGATCCCTGGTCTAGAGAGCTGGTCTGTGCCGCATCTTCCTCCTGTGTGCTGAGGTGTAGGAGTGGGGTGCGGCCTGGTGGAGCTAGTGGGCTGTGCTGGGAGGCTTGGTGACAGCAGCAGGAGCCAGCTACGCGCACACACTGGTAGGGAGCTTTGTGCCTATTCTGCATAGCTGAGGGTCACTTGAGACCAATATCTGCCCTTGGCAATGATTTCCTCCAACTCACAGCTCTGCCCACTTTTTCCTTTGTTGTAAGATGAGTTTATACCTCAGAGTGTACTTAGTAAGATCACATGAGTGTTGTGGACATATTTTAAAAATACAGTACTGAAATTCAAGTTGATGGTATTATTACTATGAAAAACCATCTCAGATAGTGATTCTTAAGGAACAGACAGAATCTTTTGATTCTCTGTTTCGGTGAACATCTGTGTCAGAAGAGCTGTTGACCAGTTCTGAAGTCATTATTTTTAGTCATGACTTAGGTTTTTCAGACTTGCCCGAATTAATAGTTCTGTTTGCTCAGCTGGGTGTGTGTGCACGCATGTGTGCGTTTTAATTAACCTT
>PVIC010038487.1:0-17553 GCA_004025085.1 Thryonomys swinderianus
GTAGCCCAGGCTAGCCTCCAACGCATGGTAATCCTCCTGCCTTTCTCTGCCTCTTGAGTTCTGTGATTACAAGCATGAGTCACCACACCCTGACTATGATTTATATTCTGTTTTTGTTTTTTGAGACAGAGTCTCGCTTTGTACTTCAGGCTGTCCCTGAACTCATTTTGTAGCCCAGGCAAGCCTCCAACTCAGTAATCCTTCTGCCTCTGCCTCCCCTGAGGTTACAGGGTTGACCCATCACATCTAGCATTGTGGTACTGATTGCTGGTGGGCATGAGTCACCACCCCCAGTATTATTGTTTGTGGTTACTGGGGATCAAACCAGGGACCTTGTGCTTGCTAAGCAGGCACCAGAACCACGGAGCTAAATCTCCGGCCCTATGGTTTATATTCTTAACTGTATCAGTGAACTCACTATTAAGGTTACACTCAGTAAATTAGTAGGTGTATTCTTTTCATCTAATATAAAAGAATAAGAGAATTAGAAATGTAGCTACTTTAATTCAACAATCCTTTCTCTGTGAGTATATAAATCCAAGTTCTCATGTCATTTTGTTAACTATATCATCCTACTATTTCTTCCATAAATGATTTTTAATACAATCCTAACAATTCTCTATCAGATTTATGATTTTAACATCAGAATTTTATGTTTATGATTTTAGAAAATCTTCACAGATATCCTCATCTACAGAGAGCATCTGTGGGAACAAATAATAACATATTTGCTTTCAAAGTTGCTCACTTATTCTCTAGCTGCTAAACTAAATAGATAAGTGACTGCTCTGCTGGGGATAGCTGACCTCTTTTGACATTTCATATTTGAGTAGAATCTGTTTAGTCCATATGCGGATCACTTTGTCAAAGCAGACTCCGATCAGTATTAAACAGAATAGCACTGCTGATATAGTTGTTCTTGATGTTGAAAGGAAACCAGTCCCAGAATCACTTGCATAAGACACCAACATCCAAGGATGTTCAAGTCTCTTATGTAAAATAGTATACTATTTCCATATAACTTATGCAATCTTCTCATTCACCTTGCATCATCCCTACATTAGAAGTTCTAGTACAATGTAGTTATAATAATATTGCGTTGGTAATGGTGAGAAGGAAAATACATGTTTACCATTTTATGGTAAAAAGGAAAAACCAGAAAAAAAACTTATGCATATGGGGGTAGAGGGGTTGAAGGGAGGGCAGAAGAATGGAAAAAAAAAGAATCAAAATATATTATATCCAGGTACAAATTCTCAATGATGAATGTGATTACAATGTATTCCTAAAATGTACCAATAAAAGGCAAGAAAGAACTTAGTATAAAGTATGTGCTCAATAAATGTCACCTTCATGTCCTTCAGACTCACAACCAATCTTGATGTACAAAAGTCACTTCTGTAAAAATAGCTCTACTTCCAAAAGCTTTTTGATCATGAACAAATTAAATATCTCTTGTGTAACTGATGATGCCTTTCAACATGCCTTAGAATAGGAAGATATCTGGCTTAATAAGTTTTAGAGACAAGTTGGAGAGAGTAGAAGGAAGGCAATTTCCCTGAGAATTTGGTATGTCAAGGTCAGGAAAAATCAAGCTGAATGTGGCCGAGTGAAACACAGCGAAGGGAAGATCATGACGGTTTATCAATGGAAATCACTCAAATGATGTATTTACAGACAAGTATGAACTGCCACTAACAGAAATACATGGGAGTTTCAATTCGACAGTTTAAAAAAACTCACCCAGAAATGAGAGATGGCATTGACATAAAATGATCTTTCTACCATGTGATCTGGGGTGTCAAGGAAGGACTTCCCTGTCACAATGCCAGCATTGTTAATGAGGATGGTCACATCACCAACTTCTTCTTTAACCTGTCCAGAAGCAAGGCAAACACAGTCAATCTGGGTGGTATGTTTTAGTGTTTATTTTCCCTGAGTTTTCTTCCTTTTATTTGGGTACAAATATGTACCCAAATATATATATAAATCAGAAAGTACCCAAATAAATATGATATAATAATGAGAAGCCCAAGATTATATTGTCTGGTGACATCATCGCCATCCTTAATTTGCATAACTCTGCTTTGTGATAAAATCACCTAGCAATGTGTTTTTCAGAATGTCCCCTGTCATTTAGCAATGCTAATTTTAGTTTCTTTAAAACTAGATATTTTACCTTGTATAAAGTAATTCACCATTTTAAAAGTAGCCTGATCAATTAGAATTTTTTTTAAAACGCACATTTAAATTTGGCAATTTTGTTTAAACGTAAAGATGATTTGTCATACATTTGAGCCTATTTTCCGTGTTGCTTAGTTCTACTATGCTTGTGGCCTTTCTTGCTGCGCCAATTATGGCAATGCAGAAAGTGCAGCTCCATTTCCCTGTGCATCTCTGGGCATCTTCCTTCTAATGGCAGTGAACCAAATTTTCTCAGCACAGTAAACATCTGGTGGTCATTTCTGTAGGTCATTTTCTCCACTCTAGGTGCCAGGGACACACGCAGTCCTTCTAAGGCTGGGTACCTTCTCGGAGCACAGACATCACACACGGATGTGTTTGATTCCGTGCTCAAGGACTTCGGTGCCACTATGCACTCTGTTCAAAACCCTGTCTCTTCTAGTCACTATCTGTAACTAATATTTTCCCAGGCTGTAGAGGTGTGCTGCTGATGATTGCTTTGTAAAGTTTCATCTCTTCCCTCCTGAATCAAGTGAATCAAGTGCATCTTTTCAGCTTGTACAATCCACAAATCACCACAAACTCTGAAATATGTGCTTCAGGAAAAACAGACAAGGTACTTTTCTTTCTTATCATTTTATTTCAAGTTATTTGCTAAAACTGACTGAGGGGCAAGGCATGAAGCATGTTTAAACAATGATTTACTTTGTGTGTGTGTGTGTGTGTGTGTGTGTGTGTGTGTGTATGTGTGTTTGAGACAGGGTCTTGCTTTGTGGTTTTGGCTGGCCCTGAGCACTCTATGTAGCCCAGGCAAGCCTCCACTCAGCAATCCTCCTGCCTCTGCCTCCTGAGTGCTGGGATGACAGGCATGAGCCACCATGCCCGGCACTGTGGTATGTGCTACTGACTGCTGGGGTGTGTGAGTCACCACACCCGGTATTGTTGTATGTGGTTACTGGGGATTGAACTAAGGATCTTGAGTTGGCTGCTAGGCAGGCGCTGGAACCACTGAACTAAATCTCTGGCCCTTTTTTTTTTTTTTTTTTTTTTTAAATTTTGAGACAGATTCTCCCTAAGTTATTAAACCACCCAAGCCAGACTCCCGTTTGTGAATCTTCTGCCTCAGCTTTTGAGAATGCTGGGATTCTAGGCAAGTGCCACAGCACCTGGCAGGAATATTAAAAGAAGGACTTTCTTTGGTTTGGTAATAGAATAGCTAAGTAAAAGCTCTGCCCTGGGCCACCGAACAGGGTAAGTGGGCTGAGAAAAGGACATGGGATCTTTAGCATAAAATATTCCCCAATACTCAAGAATGATCCAGCAGTTACTGTTATCCAATTCAAGGAGTTCTAAATCTCAGGGACACTGGATCCCAGTTTATCAATGAGAATTTAGTATCTTGCCAAAAGATTTTTATGAGAAATAGTGACAATTCATACTCAATCTGGTTTCACATATGAAAGCTATTTTCACAACTGTCCCTTGACAAAATTATTTGTAGAAAACAAAAACAAATCTCATAAATACCAATTATTGATTAGACCTGGAAATTTGGAAGTAAATTATGAATGTTTACTTTTTTTTTTTTGAGACAGGTTCTTGTTTTGTAGTTCAGGCTGGCCCTGAGCTAGCTCACTGTGTAGCCCATGCAAGCCTCAAACGCAGCAATCCTTCTGCCTCTGCCTCCTGAGTGCTGGGATTACAGGCATGAGGCACCATGCCTGGCATTGTGGTGTTTGGTGCTCATTGTTGGGATTATGGGCATGAGTCACCACACTCGGTATTGTTGTATGTGTTTACCAGGGATCGAACCAGGACCTTGCACTTATTAGGCAGGTACCAGAACCACTGAGCTAAATCTCCAGCCCAAATCTGGTTACTTCTGACAGAGACGGTTACCTGTTTGTGTCTTGACTTTCTGCACTGCAGATAAGAATGCTATCTCAGTTTAATTTGAAATTAGTAGTAATTTCAAAGAGTAGAGTAGTTGAAATTAAATAAGAGTAACTAATTTAGAAAAATTCTCTCTATAGAATTATGGACAAGAAGAAAAATTTCAGATACAATCCAATGATGACAAGTGATTTTTTTGTGGTACTTCAATTAAACCCAGCGCTTTTTTTTTTTTATGAAGAAACAGCCTCAGCTCTTTTTTTTTTTTTAAATAAGGCTCAGCTAAGTCACTAAGTTGTCTAAGATGAGCTCAAATTATGATCCTCTTGCCTCAGTTTCCCATAACATTGAGAATACAGGTGTGGACCATCATGCTTAGCTCATAGGTGATTTTTGCGTAAGGTATTGTAGCCCAGATATCTATTAGAGATAAAGGAAATTTTAACTAAGATGTATAAACTTGTGAGGAAGCAGAGGAGTACATCTGAGCACAAGAGGTTTATGAGGGGGTCTTTGCACTGTGTGGCCATGTTGTGCACGTGGGAAGCTGCACCATGGGCTCTGATCCTGGGAGGGTGGGGGTCGCACTTCAGCTCTGTCCCTCATCTGTTCTGTGACCTGGGTCAGCTCCTTACACTCTCACTGCCTGTGTTTTGTCATCAATAAATGGAGAAAATGAAGGTGACTATTTCATTATGAAGATAGTATGTGTTTATAGTATAGGAGAAAAGACTTTTCCAGAGGTTCTGTCTTGGCAGTATGTAGTACTGGAACCAAAGCCCTTGTTAGACAGACTATATCCTTAAATTCACCCCAAAGATATTCACTTGGGAACATTTCCTATAATTTTTTTTCTTTTACAAAATGAAGACTAATTTTAATTCTAATTCTGCACTAGAATATACCCAGGGAGCTGTACATCATCTCATTAGCTGACAATGAGAACACATCCTATGGGTCTCAGAAGAGAAGAGGAAAGAAATAGAGAAGAGTGAAGAGAGTGGCTCAGAAGGTCACTGTCACAGAGAAGTAATTCAATCATTAATTTATGATGATTCAGTAAGTGAATTCCATATACAGAGCTTGGGTTGTAAAAGGGAAGGAAAATCCTGTGGGAATTATGTTACCAAACTTTCCAAATTCTTTGTCTTTAGGTTGCCTAAGAAAAATTCTTGGCTTTGGCAATCACTAATTTTCATGATTTTGCAAGTTCACATACACTTTTTTCTTTAGTTTTCTCTTTTTTAAAATGGAGTTGATAATAATGGCAAACACAAGGATTTTAGTAATGATTAAATAAGTGGGTGTGTGTATAAGTTGTTTATAATAGTAATTATTTGTATTATAGTTAATGAGGCTTTTGCTTTTTGTTTTTACTTATTTGTGTGGTTTTGGTGCTGTCTTGATCCAGTTTTGTGGCCCTGGCTAGAGGGTGATCAGTTTCCCTATTTGAATAAGTGATTAAGTTTGTGTAGCCAACCACTTCCCGTTACTGTGTCCTCACACTCTGGGCTACTCTACACCCATCCCAACCACTCCAGAGTCATCTACCAGAAAATAAGGGGAAGCTCCTATGTCCTAGAATCCCCTGAAATTATTCCAGTTGGCCAATCCTAAGACAATTTGTTCTGCATTGCCTGTTCTTTCCTGTGGAAAGTACAGTAAAAATATTTACTACTATTTCTTATGCCTTCTGCTCAGAGGATGTTCCTTGGTGGCCCTGTACCTTGTGCTGGGCCTTCTCTAGGAGACTGAATAAAACAAAGCTGTAAAGCATGCTCATTGTTTTTTCTTTTGATCTATATATGGCCTCATTACACATTAATTCAGTTTTAAAAACTCCTCGCTGGTCCTGGTGGCTCACACCTGTAATCCCAGCACTTGGGAGGCAGAGACAGGAGGATTGCTGAGTTGGAGGCTTGCCTGGGCTACACAGTGAGCTCAGGGCCAGCTTGAACTACAAAGTGAGACGCGGTCTCAAAAAACCAAACCAAAACAAAACATAAACCTCCTCAACTGCTTGTCTATTATTAGAGTATGTGGTAGCCAAGCAACATATCTTTGGCATTTAGTATGGCATTAGAAAAAAATGGCAATATTTAATTCTCAGAGGAAATTTGGCCTGAAAGTATGCTAAATACTTCTATCCTATGTTCCTTATCATATATTTTCAAAACATGATGACAGTGAAATTACCACATGATTGAATGGAATTGAACGGGTATTAGAATTGTTAATCATAAAAAGCTAAGTTAAAGTTGTACATGATTTTGAAGGTCATCTGGTTTGCCCTTTTAATTTTACCAATAAAGAAACAAGGATGGAGAAAGGGAAAGTAACCTGATAAACATTCTACAACCAGTGAGCCTCAGAGCCAGGATTATGCCCAGTTTGTACCTACTTTTGCTGAGAAGTGAGTTACCTTGCAAAAAAGTCTGCAACACTGAACTCTGACAGTTGATCAAGTTTCAGTTTGATCTGTTATTTTTTGAAGGTCACAGAAACACATGGAAATTTTGGGGAAGGCTTATGATAAATGTTTCTTGTCATATCTTCGTGAAAATGCATAATAAATGGGTTACCTTTGAACACTGAAATGAAGAACACCCATAATTTACCTGATCAGCAACTTGGTAAACCTCTTCTCTGCTGCTACAGTCACATTTATAGGCAAAGACTTTCATACCACCCTTTTCTTTGGCCAGTCTACATGTCTCCATATTGCCTTCTTCATTAATGTCCCAGAGAACTACAGTGGCCCCAAGCCTGGCAAAATGCATGGCCAACAGCCTCCCAAGTCCACTTCCAGCTCCTGTTATAAGTACAATCTCTTCGACAACATTCTTTTTACTCTTTGGAATTATGTTGAAAACTAAGGATTCTAAAGTATAGTATAGAAATTTCCCCCAAAACATGGGAGTGTCCACGATTGTATTCATGTTGGTTGAAGGAAGCAGTGTCCTGAGAAGGAGAAAAGGAAACTTGTAAGCTCATTACTTGGCAACAACGTCAGTGCATATGAATAAAGTAGTACAGGGAAAGTATCTTTGAGATCTTAATTCTCTATGTTACATATTTTACCAACTGCTATCAAACTTGATGAGTTTTAAAATTAAATAAACAAAGCTTATGTGACTATTTTATGTTAACAAGAACCTTCTCAGGTGCAAGTTACTTAACACATGATTTAACTGACTGATGTGTAAGTCACAGGTTACCAGGACAGGGAGATTTTGTGCCTTGATTTTGTGGCTCAGTGATAAGTGCTTATAACAGCTCGGTTTGTAATAGTCATATCTTGGAAACAGCCCAAATGCCCATCAAAAGGAAACTGGATAAAGAAGATGTGTTTTTTAAAAATAAAATGGAGTACTATTCAACCATACAGAATGGAAAATTTGAGTCATTTATACTCAACTGGACTTGCCTTGAGGAAATATTCATAAGTGAAATAAATAAGACACCGATGTGTAAATACCATATATTTTCTATAATGTGAGAAATGGAAGGTGTCAATGAATTCCAGAATATATGATAGGTATTGTGAAATAGGAAGAAAATGTTTCAAAGGAAGAAAAGAAAGAGTGGGCAGGGAAGGTAAAAAAGGGAAAGAAACAATTTGATGATTAAGAACAAAAAGAAAAAAGCTTATGTATATAGGAAGTTAGGTGTTGTAGGGAGGGCAGGGGAATGGAAAACCATGAGAATCAAGATGTGTCATGTACATGTATAATTTTTCAATGTTGAATATGATCATAAGGTATGTGTAAAATGTACTCATAAAAATCAATTAAATAAATTAAAAAGAATTTAGGCCTTTGATCGAGTCATTTTTCTATTTTATGAACTTATTTGATGATTTTATCTCTAACAGAAACTTTTCATTATGCAGTTGTTCAGTAATAAACAATAATATTAAATACAAATAATATTATAATACAAGTAAAGCTTTTATGGATTTATCTACGTCCCATGATATCTCTCTGATAGAGACAAACCCTGTATAATTACTTCTATTTTATGGTGAGAACACTGAAACAACAAATATTCAAGGTCACATAGTTAGCTAATAAAATAGGCAATACTGGCATCAAGGGAAGAGGTCTTCTGAATTGTAGCCCGAGTCTTATCCACTAGCACAGGCTTTTCTTGGGGCTTATGTGGTCTTCTTCAGAGTCACTTTTTTAAAATAGAAGATTTTTGTATTTGGTTAGACTTCACTGATTTTTGTTAGTCACATTGTTATACTTCAAACTTTCTTATATAATCATTTTATGTGATTCAACATGAACATAAGCAAAACACATTAAAAGAGACCAAAGTCACTTAAAGAAACAATTTCCTCCACTATCATCATCATCATCAGAAATAGTATCAATTATTATATTATTTAAATTAATAATTAATATTATTATAATATAATGGATCTCTTTCCATATACCAGACAAATTCTAAATGCATCATAATTTAATACTTGCAATAGCTTCTGTTTTTACAGCTGTGATGAGTGTCATTATGGTGAAGTAACCTGGCCCATGGTCACATAATAATAATGAGGATGAATTTAAACCTGCATCATGACTTCACTGCCTAAGCTGTGACAAATCTAGAAAATGTAGTAATGCTTGCCCCCCAACAAAGAGAAAAACTGGAATCTGGTAAAAAGAATGGTCTTTGGATGAATTCTTCTTCATTTTAGTCAGGAATGAATTTTGAGATGTCCCTGGGGTCCAACAAAGGACGTCAGGAGATCCAGGGGCCTGTCATGTCCATGTTGTCTCTGTCCTGATAGAAATTTCTACTGAGATAAGATAGACAGCATTGCTTCCAGACATAACTGGAAATATTTATGTAGGTTTCAGAAGAAAAAAATATATATCAGAACATTAGGTGTTGAACTCTAAAAATGTTAATTAAAGTTTCCACCCTTCAGGGACCTCCAGAGTCTAGAGGTTGGTAAATAAATTCAAGGCTGCAACATGTATGTGCTGCAGAAACAACCCCAGCAAAGGGCTTAGTCCCTGGGTGTGTGACAAGGAGTCTGGTTCTTGCTAAAGAAATGAAAAAAGGACAGAGGATTGCACTTGAATTTTATCTGGAAGACTGTCTTCAAGTTGTAGCAAAGAGAAAATGCATAACTATCTCCCACTGACCTATTTGGATTTATGGAAAATATTAACTATATCCTGAAAGGTATTATTACCTATGGAAAAAAATTTGCTTGCCTTGTCCACTAAGCATTAATGCAGATTTCAGATGAAGATACAAAAATATATTTTTCTGCCGGGCGTGGTGGCTCATGCCTGTAATCCCAGCACTCGGGAGGCAGAGGCAGTAGGATTGCTGAGTTTGAGGCCTGCCTGGGTTACATAGTGAGCTCAGGGCCAGTCTGAACTACAAAGTGAGACCCTGTCTCAAAAAAAATTTTTTTTTCTTCCAGTTGGAAGAAAAAAAATATATATACACACACACACTTTTCTGAGTCAAGCTATATATATTTCAATAATACAAGGAATAGAAGGGAATGGGAAGTTAAAAAGAGATGCATTATGCACATGCACCAATTCCCCACAATGAATGTATTTGTTAGGTATTGTAAACATGTACTGAGAAAATAAAATTATTTCTAAAAAATAAAATAAATAGAGATATGATCAAGAAGACATTCTGCGCCAAAGGATTATTGTACAGAGAACAAATAAATTAGGGTTTTTTCTCTTAAATTTTCTGTACAAGAAAGCTTGTTCTCAATGTGGATGATGATATTTATTTATTCATCCATATTGATAAAAATTCAAGTATCATACTATGAAAATTAGAAAATTGCAGCAACACATTGATATGCTTGGCACGCCTTAGAGTACAAAGGTTATGAGATTTTAATCATTCATTGCTTAAATAACCACTAAATAAGAGAATATATTTTCACCAACACCAAAAGCATTCGATTTTGGAATAAAGTTGAAAAGTACACATGAACATAATGAGGGGAAGGAATAACTATGATTCTGAAAGAAAATAAAAGAGCATGTATATGGGGGGGAGTGTGGGTGGGTAAAAATGAGAATTAACTTGTGTCATATACTGGTACAAATTTCCCAATGTTGTGAGTGGTCGTGAGCTGTATATAAAATATACCAATAAAGAAGGCAATTTAAAAAAGAACTCAATTAAAAACAACTGAAAAAAGAAAAAGAAAAGTACACATGAGACCTTATGTAGAAAGTACTGGTTAGTACAGGTTATTGCTTCCAAGTGGGAAATTGGGCAGTCATAGTAACAAAGCAGCCAGAAAAAAAGATGAAGGATTATGATAGACAAATATATATCAAGTTATAAATAAGACTGTTTGCTTTTCATTACTTATTTTATTCAATCCTCAAAGTACCCCTGTGGGTTAATAATGAATCTTATATGGGGACATAGTTTGTCAAGACTTATACCAGTCAGAAATGGAATTGGAACCCCGGCTCAATAGTTCTGCAACTTTGCCTTTGACCTAAGCATGTAATTTCCCTAAATAACTTTGGGTAAATTGGCCTTTGAATCATGCAGAACTTCTTCCATTATTTCAGACTCAAGTTAAAGGATTGCCTGAGAATGGATAAGGCATCAGTACAACAATCACACAAATCTTAAAACTAGATTGAACAGAATTTAGTGTGGGAAGCACAGATTTAACCAGTTGCCTGGCTATATACTAGTTAAGCACTTTGGGAGTGTTCTGCTGTTCTGAGTCTCTGTTTATGTACCTGTGAAGTGATCATGTTATTCACTTCCCAGGAATGCTACCAGAGTGAGACACCCAATGGAACAAAACACTTGATGAGTTGTGAAATGTAATATTAGTCTTCATTTACTTGCACAAAAGACTCTCTAATCATACCTTGAGACTTCAGCCAGATTCTCTACACCAAGGCATGGAAAGCTTATCTTTATAGTTTAGCTGTGCCTCAGCTAGAAATTTGCTGAGGAGGGTTTGGTAGAGCAGTTTGCAAGGGAGTTAATCAGATGACACTCAACTGTGGGTAAGGGTAAGAACCTTTATATATATATATATATATATATATTTTTTTTTTTTTTGAGAAAGGGTCTTGCTTTGTAGTTCAGGCTGGCCCTGAGCTCACTATGTAGCTCAGGCAAGCCTCGAACTCAGCAATCCTCCTGTCTCTGCCTCCCCAAGTTCTGGGATTACAGGCATGAGCCACCACGCCCGGCACTGTGGTATGTGGTATTGATTGCTGGTGGGTGTGAGTCACCACGCCCAGCATTGTATGTGGTTACTGGGATCGAACTCAGGACCTTGCACTCATGAGGCAGTCACTGGAAACACTGAGCTAAATCTCTGGCCCCTTGTGTAAGAACTTTTGAGAGGCCACGTACAGCTGTGGGAATGCTGGCACATACAATCAAGCTCACACAGTTTTCCTCACTCCTCTTGGAGTTCTTCCTCATCCTTTCAATACATAGTCCTCTCAAGCCACAAATCATTAAAAAGTTGAAGAAACAAATCATTAGAAAAGAATCAAGAAACATTGGAAATAGAATTAGTTAGTGCTGGTATTTAGGAATTGTGCCAATTTTTTTTTTTTTTTTGAGACAGGGTCTTGCTTTGTAGTTCAGGCTAGCCCTGGGCCCACTATGTAGCCCAGGCAAGCCTTGAACTCAGCAATCCTCCTGTCTCTGCCTCCTGAGTGCTGGGATTACAGGCGTGAGCCACCACACCCGGCCAGGTATATTTTTGTAAGAGTTTAGAAGAGCTAATCTTACCTGCCCAAATGCTGCACTGCCGCGGTAGAGGTGTTCTGATGGAAAAAAGAAGCAAACAGAGCTTTTAATCAACAGCTAGAGACTCGTCTTTTAAGTAATTCTGGCTTTACTTGTCTTCCTACACTTTTGGCATGTCTCTGGGTGCTAGATGAGGGTGTGGCTATCATGGGACTTTGACTCAGTGTCACCTGTGTTGATAGATGACAATGCATGATAGACATTTTCAACCTCCGGAGTGGCTTGGAGTAGAGGTGTTCCACCACTATAGTATCACATGAAATAGTCTCACTGTTCAAAAAACTCTGTGCTCTGCCTGTTCATAACTTCTTCTGTCCTCTTCCTACAGTGCTGCCTTTACCAGAATGTCATATACTTGGACTCAGATAGTATGTATTCTTTTCCAGTTGGCTTTTTAAACTTAGTATTACATATTTCAGGTGTCTCCACCTTTTCTTGGATAGTTAACTAGTTGGTTTTCACTGCTAAATAACATTCCAATGTCTGGATGCACCACAATTTATTTATCCATTCACATACTTAAGTATATCTTTGTTCCTTCCAAGGTTTGGCAGTGGTAAAAGAGACTGCCATAAAAATTGTGTGTAAGACAAGATAAATTAGCAAGAATTGAAAGGGAACAGATTAGCCTAAGATTCAGTGAAAGGTTTAATTTACTTTTGGGTCATCATAGTCATGTACTGCTTAATGATGTCAACAACAGACCACATATACAATAGTGACCCCAAAAGATCATAATGGGACTAAAAAATTCCCATAACTTTTTTCATAACTTTGCATCACAAAGCAGTGCATGTAGTGAAGTTGGTGTAAATGAACTTGTTTTTCCAGCTGTGTGAAAGTATAGCATATACAATGAGAGACAGTAGATTATACTTGATTTGGATAATAACTGCGTTATTGGTTTATGTGTTTAATACACTCTCTTTTATCATTATAGCACACTCTCTCTACTCATAAAAAGAAAAGTTTGTTGTAAAATAATATGCCTCATTTTGCTGGTAGCACCTCATATAGCTCATGTTTATGTTTCTTGATTGCATCAGAAGATGAGTCCAGTGAGTGATTTTTCACTATCTATGTCAGTACACTCTGTAAAGATCTTATGCCTTTCACAGACCATGTCCCCATTTGTTAAGTAACAAATGACTGTATTTAATGAATTGGTGAAATAAAAATGTGAGCGTGGTTCACTGTTGGCCTATTATTTATTTATTTTTTGAGAAAGGGTCTCACTTTGTAGTTCAGGCTGATGCTGAAATCACTACATAGCCCAGGCTAGCCTCAAACTTGCCACAATCTTCCTGCTTCTGCCTCCAGAGTACTGGGATTAAAAGCATCAGCCACCATGCCCAGCATTGTGATTATCTGGCACTGGGCATCAAACTTGGAACCTTGCCCTTGCAAGGCAGGTGCTGGAACCACTGAGTTAAATCCCTGGTCCAGGCCTATTTATTTTTGAAGTAGTCATTGATATATAAATTTAAATACACATACAGTGACAAGGCATTACTGGAATAGCTCCCTAAAGTTGTCAGGACTCCAGACTTCTGGATTTTTCATCTGTCTTCTTAGCCCATGATTTTCTTCTGGTTTACAGTGTGTCTACTATTGCTTCAACAATTACATTTGAATTTCAGCCAGGAGAAAGGGGTAGCATTTCCATTGAATTATCTAATCTCTCAGGTCTCCATTTTCACTAGTGGCAGATAATTAATTTTATCAATTCAAAGTATTCATTATTTCTTCTTGGTTAAAGCTGTGTTTTGGGATGTAATGTGCCCCAGGCCACTAGGCAGCATTGTTGCAGTGCAGGAAATCATAGGTCTCCATGGCTTCTGATTGATTTAACATATCATTTTCTTCTTTGTGGATTTCTATACTAGACATCTCATTTATGTGCTTCTTTCCAGGGACCAGACCACATGTACCATTCTGCTCTGTTAATAGATTTCCTCACACTACTTTTAGTATTCCTTCTAGACCATTCTCTTTAAAAAGTGGTTGTTGTGTCCTCTCCTGCTGGTGGGTCCATTGTGCTTGTGTCATTCTGTGCTCCTTCCTTTTCTTGGCCAAGTCAGTTCTTCAAGCTTGACATTGATGAACTGAAAAAAGATTTTTTATTAATTGAATTCTTTATTGGTACAATTTATATACCTCTCATAATCATACACAACATTGGGGAATTTGTACCAATACTTGACACAAGTCAATTCTCATTTTTACCCATATCTCTACCCACCCACACCTTCCCTCCCCCTATATACATGCTCTTTTATTTTCTTTCAGAATCATATTTATTCCTTCCCCTCATTACAAAAATGGAGTATTATTCTGCCATAAAGAATGACAAGATTGATTCATTTATGTGCAAATGGATACACCTGGAGGACACACTAATAAGTGAAACAAATAGATCACAGATAGGCAAATACCGGATCTTCTCTTTGATATGAGCACCTGTAGATGAAAATGAGCTCTAGAAAGTAAGACAGTTTTTGTAGAATGGGAAATTTCCAAAGGAAATTTGGTGTGGGAATGTAATGAAAAAATTTTATCTGTGTCTTAGACACAGCCGTAAAAGGTTTGTTTCACAACTCAGCCCTCTGATTTTGACATTACTCTGGTTAGGCAATACTTTAATTCTCCTTTGGCTTGAGCAATATATCTCAGATGCAGGTGACTTCCCACTAGGAATGTTCCCTTGGGAAACAGTTTACTTTTCTGTGCAACTCCTGAGAGTCAATAGGGCATTGCTGGTTACCTGGGGGAATGCAGAGGCTGACAGATCACTTGAGTATGACTTTTATATTTTACTACTTTCAAATTGTTAACTAAGAAACTACTCTGTAGAAACAATGGTTTAAGAGAATAAAATTCACGAGAAGAAAACTCACAATAAACATTCCCAAAGCTGTGGTTTTGATAATCTTAGTCATAGCTCTAGGGAAGAAATGCAGAACATCAGAGGCAAAAAAGTTAGGGGAAGGAAGGAGCTCAAACCCAGGTGAGGCTGCCTGCTGCTCAAAGAGGAGCTGACACTCTCGGTGTGCCTGCCCTCTAGAGGACAGAAATAGGCCTCCACAAGCAAAATTAAATGAACATGGGCAGTGAGCTTCACTTATTTTCTTTAATGAGAAATGAGTTAATTTTGAAAATTATTTCAATTTTTAGATGATATCTTTATAATAAATTTGATAAAAAAAGAAACAGGAGTCTGTTTGGAAGCATGAAGCAATCTCATTAGACACTGAATCTGTTTAACCTTGACCTTGGATTTTTAAGCCTCTTTAATTACGAGAAATAAATTTTTATTATTTCTAAATTATGCATCCAAAGTGTTTTGTTATAGCAGCACAAATGAAAAGTGTCAGAAATTGGTACTGAAGTGTGAGATATTGCTAATAACAAATACTTAAAAATCATAGGTACCTTTGTTACTAGGTGAAGAATAAAGAAGCCATATGGGTAGGGCTGCCTGTGGTACATTGCCTGCCATCCTTTGTCCTGAAGTGCCCAGAAGGTGGGGTAAAAAAAATCATTTTTAAGCCTCAACAGTTAATAGTGTTTGCTTTGGTGGTATTTTTACTTACTTGGGATTATTACTCTTTACTTCGTATTGCTCCCTTTTGCAATGAGAATGTCTATTTCTTTTCAGTCTCACTGGTGTATTTTGGAAGCACACAATTTGTTTGATTTTACAGGCTCACAGCAGGAGAACAATTTGTCTCAGACTGGATCACACCTGAACCTCACCCATTTCTGAATTTTTTCATGAATTTTTACCTTCTGTAGATTCCTGGAAGCATATTTTCAATCTAGTTATATACTAATGTTTTTATTTGGTAATTATGTGGTACATGATAAATTATGTGGTGATGTTTCAAGGTTCCTTTTAGTGCTTACCATTTTTTCGGAAAAGCACTCCTTTCTGAACTTTCAAAATTGGACAAATATCAAAATATATCCAATAAGTGAAAGAATAGACTGGATTTTGAGATATAAGTCTAGTTTATTTTGATAATGTTTTAATGTAATAGATGAAAAGTCTTGAGTTACTTGGTGGATTGGTTCATGGACTGAACCCAGGCTTAAATTATCCTATCTGCTCTTCCTGGAACTTGGGATGGACTGTAGCATGGGTTTAAGGAAAGGTTTGGAATTCATGGTTGATCCCACTCAATATTAGGCAATTTAAATATTTTAGAAAAGGTAATAGAAAGATTTGAAGGAGTGATTTGTGACTGGATTTTGTTTCTGAGATGTGTTGAATAGGAAATCCTTGAAACAAGCAAAGGACAATGATACTTGGTTACCAGAGCTTCCCTTGGATGTTATATGCCCTCTCTTGTTTTTGATAGTTAAAAATTAATTTCTAGTTCTAGTGTTGAATTGCTTAGACTACAATAGTTACAACAACTGTATAATCTTGGGTAAGTCAGGTAAACTTAAGTGACTTAGGGTTATAAAAGCACCTTTTATGGGGCTGGAGGGTTAGCTCAGTGATTCCAGTGCCTGCTTAACAATCACAAGGTCCTGAGTTTGATACCTGGTAACCACATACAATGCTGGGCATGGAGACTCACGCCCACCAACAATCAATACCTCATACCACAGTGTTGGGCCTGGTGGCTCACGCCTGTAATCCCGGCACTTGGGAGGCAGAGACAGGAGGATTGCTGAGTTCAAAGCTTGCCTAGGCTACATAGCAAGCTCAGAGCCAGTCTGAACTACAAAGTGAGGCAAAGAAAAAAAAATCACATTTTATGTTTGTTGTGAAAGAAAATGAAATAATATTAGTATTGCCTAATATTATTTGATACAGAGGTAATAAATTAACAGAGCATCTGTGAAATGTGGTACAGCTTTAACCAGATATATATTACCTACAAAGGGAAGAAAAAGAATACAATAAAGAATAAAGTTATATTGGTCAAATATTGCCCAAATCTTCAAAACATTAAAAATGTAAAGAGAAGAGGAGCACAACAACCTCAACTGAAGAAATCTAAAGACAAATACACAAGGTATACCATGACAGAATTGTTTGAAGCTGGTGATACAGAGAAATTATTAAGAAGTTAGAGGGCGGACGGACCGGACCCAGCAGCTCCGGGCCCGCAGTGCCGTGTTTCTAGCGGACTGGGGAACGAGCAGTGGACGGACCGGACCCAGCAGCTCTGGGCCCGCCGTGCCGTGTTTCCAGCGGACTGGGGAACCTGTGGCGGGCGGACCGGACCCAGCAGCTCCGGGCCCGCCGTGCCGTGAGTCCAGCGGACTGGGGAACTTACGGCGGACGGACCGGACCCAGCAGCTCCGGGCCCGCCGTACCGTGATTCAAGAGGACTGGGGAACTTACGGCGGACGGACCGGACCCAGCAGCTCCGGGCCCGCCGTGCCGTGAGTCCCACGGACTGGGGAACTTGCGGCGGACGGACCGGACCCAGCAGCTCCGGGCCCGCCGTGCCGTGTTTCCAGAGGACTAAGGAAGGAGCAGCGGGCGGACCGGACCCAGCAGCTCTGAGCCCACCATGCCGTGTTTCCAGCGGACTGAGGAACGAGCAGCGGGCGGACCGGACCGAGCAACTCCGAGCCCACCGTGCCATGCTTCCGGCGAACTGAGTGAGCAGCACACGGACCCGGCTGCAGGGTGCAGTCCATTTCCAGTGGACTGAAGGCCGCCCAGCA
>PVIC010038488.1:0-17593 GCA_004025085.1 Thryonomys swinderianus
TTTTAAGAATAATTTAATTTTATCTCTCTACTTATATTTTGTTACAAACTATATTTCCTTTAAAAAATGTATCAGGGAGATAAAATGTGGAGATTATTTTGGTGAACTCAGTCTTGCATTCCCCAAAATTTTGTCATCACATTCATTAATCATGTTTCCTTTTCACCAGTGAATTTTGGGTGACTTTCAACATTTAAAGTACTTCTCTGAGCTCAGTGAATTTTCTTTTAGAAAATAGTACTGTAAGAGCACCATTTTTAACCTGATATGTGCAAGAATATGGATTTCAGGATTGCCACATGGCCCTAAAATGAGCAATGCCACATTCCACTGGTTTATGTACACTAGGTTTATTGGATTCCTAGTAAATAAGATAGTATTATGTATTAAATATATATAAATGATCTATCTATATATAGCTTTTTTTTTTTTTTAAGACAGGGTCTTGCTTTGTAGTTCAGGCTGGCTCTGAGCTCACTATGTAGCCCAGGCAAGCTTTGAACTCAGCAATCCTCCTGTCTCTGGCTCCCAAGTGCTGGGATTACAGGCATGAGCCACCACGCCCGGCACTGTGGTATGCGGTATTGATTGCTGGTGGGCGTGAGTCCCCACGCCCAGCATTATATGTGGTTACCAGGGAGTGAACTCAGGACCTTGCACTTGCGAGGCAGGTGCTGGAACCACTGAGTTGACCCTCCAGCCCTATATAATAGCTTTTAAATACTCTAGATAAGTTTGTTTTGTTAATGTTTTATCAAGTGACAATTTTTTAAACATTACTTGAGAACTAGACCAAGGGTAAACAAAGAAAAGCTTCCAGATATTATTTCAGATTTTTCAATTTAAGAGCCCATGCAGTAAACTTCAGGGCAGAGCCAGGTAATTGTACACTGGCTGCAGTGGCCTTTTATTGTGGAGGCTAATTCACTGATGCCCAGGTGTAGTGAGAGGATCTCCCCACCAAGGAGAGAATAGAATTAGATTGTCCAAAGGGATATAATAAGCAGTAATGGATTGAAATCATGTCAGGAGAATTTCAACTGACTGGAAAGGAAAAGTGTCCTCTGAGATCTTATTATCTTCTGACATCTCTCACATGGGAAATAGTGAAAATGCCAAAAATTGGATCATTTAAAATTGGTCTATGCATCTATTTAAGACTTCTTATTGCGAGGAACTTTCCTAAAACAGTTTTCCAAAGGTCTAGTCACAGAGAAAATATTGGTGTTTTAAAACATGTGTATGTGTTGTGTCTGTCATTTATTGTATTGCACCGATGTTTACATGAATTCAGACATATAACTTTTGATGGAGAAAATTTTTTAAATAAAGGTCTTCCAGCAGTTCATTTTAGTAACAGTGGTATAATTTTCTTTTAAAATAGTTTTATTTAGATTTAACTCACATGCAATATATTTTACTACTGCAAAAATTAATATTTTAGGATATTCTCACAGTACAATGATCAATATAATCAAATTTAAAGCATTTTTGTGCCACCTAAAGGAAGCTCCATCTCACTCCTCTCTGGTAGCTCTTAAAGAATTATGAGTTTTCTGGACATTTTATATAAAAAGTCATGATTTATGGACTTTTGTCAGTGGCTTCTTCTGGAAAATGTTCTGAGTTCATCCATATCATATCATGTCTTGATAAGTTCAGTTATGCCCCAGTGTATGAACAATGTTAGTTATTTATCCAGTCATCAGTTGGTAGACATTTGGATTGTTTCCCTTTTCAGGTTATTATGAATATGGTACAAAATTTGTGCAGATAGTTATTTGAAATTAATTTTTCCTGTATGTATGTGTATGTATATTTGTATATATACATATATATGTAAATTAGAATTTTTAAAATACATTCTTCACATTATTCTTTGAGAAGTCTTAGAAAAAAATTGACAAGCTGTAACATACAAGCAAACTTCAAAACTAGAGCTTTAAAGATGAGAACTATTGATTATTTGTATTCTGTCTTATATTAATGCAACAAAAATTTTCCTATTGGGCCTATAATAAAGGGGAAGGTATTTTAAAACTAATCCAGTAAATATTTCTTGACTTTCCATTTCATGCCATATTCACAAATATTTATGAACATATATAATTATTCTCATTTTGCATAGAATAAAACTAAAGTGAAAACTTCTTCAGGGGTACTCAAGGTCACAGGATGTATTGGTGATAAAATTTCACTATAGTTCACTTGTCTAATTCTTGATCTTTGTATCTTGTTATCTGGGTTTTCATCTCAATTCTGTGCTTTTGTTTGTATCTATGAACATACACTTTCTAAGCATCATTTTTCTCACGTTTCTGAAGTATTACTATTAGTTCTTAACTCATATTTAAGAATATTATTTGGTAAAAGTGGAAGGGTTTATGTAGAACTGTGTAAACTTCACACCCTAATATGTTCCATAGAGATTATTCATTTTAAAGAGTAATAGCAGAAATAATAATAGTAGCCATAACAAGAGCACTCACTGGTTTTATGAGAACTAATCAGGAATCTTTGTTCTTTGGTATACTTGACTACTTCTATATAATTGGCTAGCCGTTTGCCTATTTCTATGTCTACTTTCATTTATCTTGACCAAAAATAATCCAGATACCAAGATGGATTTGCATTTATGAAGTCACACACACGTTCATATGCATGCTGAGTGGGCAAAAGTGCCACCCAAATGGCAAACCACACCCAGGGTGTTGATACCAACTCACAGCTAAAATGCCAATTCATGTAACACTTCTCATGTTTAAGGCACCTTCTAAAGGTTAATTTTTCTCACTGTACCCAGCAGTAGAACTTTAGTCAATGGTGTCATTTGTCTGAGCAAGTGGAAGTAAAGATCTTAGAAATTTTGATCTAAACCAATGGCTTCAAATGAGTTAGTATCATCTACCCCTTTTCTGATATGTTACAGACATTAAAACGCCCATCTCATGTTTAAGTGAATGAACTTTTTAATTACAAGAAATTTTCAAAAAGAAAAAAAAAACAATTGTGGAAGAAACTGTCATTTAAAACAACCTGTATATTTCCTTTTTTTTTAATAAATTCAGTTTATTGGTACATTTTAAGAATACATTAGGGTTGCATTCTTCTTTGACAATATCTACCTGTGTATTTACCTTGATTCTTATTTTTCTCATTGTCTTGATGTCCCCCTTTATCATTTCACATGATTAGATAACACCATCTCTTGTTTGTAAAAATTGTCTTTACAAATATCAGTGTCTTATTTCATTGTGGTGCTCATGGGTAGGAAATCAAAGGCGAGTATTAAAGGGGATTTTTTTTGCCAGGTGTTTTAGGTTCATTTGAGTTGAAAGCTACATGCCTAGCAGCTTGAAGATTTCTTGGAAAAACATACATTCTGAAATATTTCACAAAGTATTCGCTTTAATTTTTTCTAAGATTCGGATTAGGTTATTTATTAAACGCTGGAGAATTCAAGATTATTTTACCCTGGGGAAATTGTCCAGACCACTGCTGCTAGTTTTAAGAAAGCCTTTGTTCACCCAAGGAAGCTATTAAACAGCTCTCCTCTGGAAGGACAAGAGGTGCAAAGGGAGGACAGCATGCAAACAGGGCGGCGGCTCTTGGCTGCTGTATTTCTTGGAAATGACATCTTGAGAGGATAATTCATATAATATAAAACAATAGGGGAGTGTATTTGCTTTTTTCTTCCATCTACAAAACTGAGACATGCAGTTAATCTTTTCGTCTAAAGATATAGACTTGGCCAACACTGGTTTATCTCTTGTGACTCAGAAGTGGGATCTCTGTGGTGCTTTAGGGTGTGATTGTGAGCATGATTATACCTATGTGATAAAGACTATCCAGAGGGCAAGGCAAGAGTTAACCTAGCTTTCATGAAGTAACCAAGTCCTAAAAAATTCAGCTCCTAGCAACACCAGTCTAAAAGGGAGTTTTAGTATTAGAATGAAGCTAGAATGGAGACATACTCGTCTAAAAATATGTGAAGCCTTCCAACCTGGGCCCTGATGTGGAGAGCCAAAGGGCAACCGCGCCCAAAAGATGGCGCTGAGGAAGTAGGTCAAGTGGTCTATATCCGCTGAAAAACAAGTCTATATTTAGGCATTGCCTGATCAGCCAGTTCGCTTCCGCTATATAGCCGCCTATCCCAGAATGCTATGTGTCCTTCAGGCATTGGCTGATGACTATGTATATATATATATATATATACTGGGAGAGACCTGTGAAGACCTTTTTTGTTTTTGCTCGAGCAAAGGATCCTGAATAAAACAGCAAAAAGAAGAGCTCGCGGTCGCGTCTTCCTTGCTGGTCGAGGGGGAAGCGACACCCTGATACAAAAGTAAGGTTCTGTTATAACAGGATGTACCATTGGGAGAAAGGAGACCCACATCACAAATAATAGAGCAGTTTGATTGTTGATTTTTCAGGGTTTTTTTTTTTTTTTTACACTAGGCTGTTATGAAAAAGTTAGACCAATCTATCTTGCTATTGTTATCTTTGTAAAGCCATAGGAAAATCGTGCTTCCTCTTTGCCGTCAGACCTTCAGACTGAGGATACCAAGTGTTCAATCTTTGCCCCTGGGAACTCAATTACGACTTGAATCTAGGGATCATAAAGCTGGACAATAGGCTTCTTCACTCTTCTGCTGCTCTGTGACCCTGTTCGTCAGGCCTTCATGGTCCGGCTGGCTGTCACCCCTCCATCACCCGGAGACCTTGGCCGCCATTTTCTCGGGTGTCCTCTCTGGGACTCTTGATTCCTTTGTCACTGGTGTCCAGCAATTTTCACCTACTGGCCCATTCTCCTTTCACTGTGGTTTTCCATTGCATTCTCAGGTTGATGGATATTGTCCAGTACTTTGAAAAATCATATACAATTTAAAAAACCCCATGATGATTAGCTTTATGGAAATTTCTTGCTTTGTGAATTTTCAGCACAATCCTTCTTTCATTGTACTGGCTTTACTGTCAAGACTGAAGCTATTTGGTCTGTCTCCTCTAATCCGTAAACCATAACCACCCATCATTACACCCGCTTCAACTAGTTTTTAAAATATTCTTTTATAGTCCTCTGCTTCCCCTGATATTTGTTTCTTTAGCTAGAAGCATATTAATGGTGCTGTGTAAAATGAGACGGAATGACCAAGGCACCAGTGATCCCAGAAAAGAGGCCTAAGTCAAACAGTTGTTAGTTCCCCTTCTTGCTTCTTAAAAATCACATTTATCATTAGTGCTCAAGCTCAGTGCCAACTTATTTTTTAATTCATGAGTTTAGTCCCTCTCTTGTGACTAATTGCCCTCTTTCATTCACTGTAGTTCTGTATGTGAGTTGTTGGTTACACTAGAGTAGGCATAGTAGTTCCTTTGAACGGGTATTCTCTTCCCTTTATTTTATGGTGTCTTCAAGCCTGAAAAATTAGGAGGCATAGTCCTTTTCAATGAGAGGACATTCATAATTATGTGTTAAATAAAGTAGATTTGTTAGTCTTAGAAATCAAAAGTTGAGGAACTGTAATTTAGGAAAAACACGTTAAATACAGATGTATAAAACCAAAGCAAAAATGATGGAGGCACAATAGGCATGTGTACCGATTCCCCAAGACATATGTAATTCTGTCATTGCAAAGATGTATCAACAATTAAAATGTAAGTTAAAAATGGTCGCGCAACACTGGTACCGCCACGTGGGGGAGCCACCTTGGAAACAAATTCCTTAACCCTCCCCAAGCCTTGGACAGAGTGAAGATACAATTAAACTCTTGATTGTCCTCTCATGAGACCCTGTGCTAGAACTGCCCTGTTACTGAATTAGTGATCCTTAAAAATGGGGGAAAAAATGAGAATTAAATTGTGTCATATACTGGCACAAATTCCCAATATTGAGTGTGATCATGATCACACTCCTGTATATACAATGTACCAATAAAGATAAAACTTAATTTTAAAAAACACGGGAGGGGGCCATAGGATTTATCTCAGTGGCACTATACCTACCTGGCAAGAGCAAGGTTGTGAGTTCCATCCCCAGTACCATAAAATAAAACAATAAATAGAGAGGAGAAAGTATGTATATCTTAAAACTTTGCTCAGTTTTGTGCTAGGGTGTGTGTGTGTGTGTGTGTGTGTGTGTGTGTGTGTGTGTACGTGTGCATGTGCACCTGCTTCTTTTCTACAACAAAAGGTAGCTAACTTATTGTGAGATGTGGAGTATCTTTTATGATCTCAGAAACTGTAAGTTAGGAGAAGAGAGAACTCAGTGATTAACTTTAGAAGAGCCCTAATGCACTATTATCCCTAGGGTTTCACGGATCACTGATTCATTGCCTTGTAAGGAAGCTTGATGTGGTATATATGTGTAAATGCTCATTTCAAAGATCTTGTGCAATGCTAATCATGACCTTCTTCTACCATTCATTCTAGAAAGAATTCTAAAGCAAATTAAAAAAAAAAAAGAACAGAACAGAAAAGTAGGCATTGCTGACCTCCTACAAGTGTCATGACCTCCAGAAAGTTCTTAGAAAAGATTTTAGATTTAGTGTTTCAAAGTTATTCTTATTTTTGAAAACCACAGCTCAGTGCACCCAGATTCTATTTCATTCATTGTGTCCAGGCTATATTTACTTCTCGTAAGAATGATCTAGAAGAAATGAAATGATAGTGTTCCAGGTTGCTACAAAACCTTTGATATATTGAATGTTCTTGACATTAATGTTAGCTATGAGGAGAAAAAGCTATATGATTTTTAGAAGGGTTAGTTCCAAAGATAGTCTGTTCGACTTTCTCGATTTACAGTCTGAGCAATGTGTGGAGCAGAGTGCAGGCTTGTCACAGCTCTTGCTAAAATACTGACTACTTTATGTTATTGGTGGAAAAGTACTGACTCACAATTATGGTTTTCTCTTCCCTAGTGTAGGTCAGAGTCAGTCCCTTTGAAAGAATATTAATAGCTTAGAATATCATACTGCATGGTAGAAAAATTAATGAGGCAGCTTCATTATGGCTTCAGATAGTAGGTAAAATAATTAAAGCAGCAGAAGTGATGTTAGATATTATAGCTAAGATTAAAAGTTCATCTAGAGTCCTCAGAAATAGGTCTTGTAAGCAGCAAATGTTATGCTATATATTTATGGGTTCTGGGCATTGCAGAAAGTTTACATAGGTATTGTTTACTAATGCATATTTCTGTCACTAAATCAAATATAACAATAGGTAATGAGTAGATCGTCATTCATAAACTAGAAAGCAATAAAAATGAAAAGGGAATTATTAGCTGAGTCCAGAAGTATAGTAACCAACTCTTAATGGCTTCTTCTCTCATCTACTTACTTACTGCGGGCACTGTAAGTTATAATAGAAATCTGCAGGGTTGTTAGAAAAATTTATCCACAAACAGTAATAATATTATAGAATTCTAATGTCTGTTTTTAGGGTGAATTTTGCCCTTTGGTTTTATGATATTGTCTAGTCAAAGAGAATAAAGTGCATTTAGTATAATCTCTCAAAAAGAAATGTGTGTCTGATTGCAGGGGAAAAGGGGTGAACCATCTTGTGACATTCAGTTAGTCAATGTGCTGCTTCGTGTAACTCAAGATGATATGAAAAATTACAAAATTGTTACTTCATGCTGTGACACCGCTCTTGGAAGGAATTCATGGGCAAGTTATTCACTAAAATAGCATTAAGAGGTTCACTTTTAATTAAATAAAATAACAATATCCTTATTCACTGGTTAACATCAAAGAATGTATTTGTGTTTGTATCTATGAGTGTATTTGAGTGTATGTATGAGAGAAAGACAGATGGAGAGAGAGAGAGAGAGAGATATTTCCCAACCACACATGCACTTCCTTTTATTTCTTCACTTCCTATATAGACCATAATCCTTTAATTTTCTCAAATATAAGCTATATTTGGAGGGAAGATTCAAGGAAGAGTGTATTTGTCTAGGAAGGGCCTACAGTGAAATAAGTCTGATCAAAACACATGGTTTATAAAATAATAGTGTTTGATTTTTTGTAGAACTGGGGATGGAATTCAGGACCTTGCACTTTCCAGGCATTCAGTAACATACTGAGCTACATATCCAGTCCCTATAATAATAGTTTTGCAAAAAAGAAAATCTCGAAAGAAATCTTTGAACTGAAATTATTACAGCAAAAACAATTCAGTGATAGATATGTGCACCTTTGGATTCAGTCTCTCCGAACATACTTGTGACCAAAAGAAATTCAGTTTTATTTCTTCCAACTAATGTGAAATAAAGTTGTCCTCGCAATGTACTTCTGTGAGAAATTGTACTTCCTGGTGGCAGGTGCTAATTGGAAGCACTGTGAGCCATTTCCAAAGTGGCACAGGAAGGTGTGACTATTCCATCCAGTTGGGTTCACAGCTCTGGGCATTCTTGGCTCTTTATTCTGACAACACAGCAATGATTCTGCCGTCCTTGGCCAGCCATGAGGAGGCGTCTGCCATTCTCTGCTTCTCTATAGTTCTGCAAACAATGGCAAGCATCGCTTTGGAGGTACACACATACTCTGCCACTCACTGTTACGAATATTGACAAAGGATCTATGAGCCTGTGCTCCTCTTTCTGATAAAACTTGATTATTTGTTCAAATGGTTGAGTTTTACATTCTTTAATTTGGAAAGTAAAAGTTCAAATTATACTTCTGTGCCTAGACTCTGAACAAAGTGTGTAAAGTAACTTCATTTTCTGGCTTTGCAGTCCTCAAACTAAGGAGAGCTTTGATAAGTGGGGAGCAGCTGTGATGACGACTCATCTCCTTATTTATTGATGGAAATCCCAGGAGGGAATCAGGTGCAGATTGGACAAACAGTTCGACTGCTGTTTGTGCAGGGTGCGATAAAATGTGCAAACTGAAAAGTATGAAGCTGACCAAAAAAAGGACATTATCACTGACATCATTTTCAGAAGGAAGTCATCAGAGATAAAAATGTGAGAGTTAAATGAGTGAAAAAATACAAATGTTAAAAGAAACACTTTTTTTTTTTTTTCTTTTTGGAGACAGGGTCTCGCTTTGTAGTTCAGGCTGGCCCTGAGCTCACTATGGTGCCCAGGCAAGCCGCCGCGAACTCAGCAATCCTCCTGTCTCTGCCTCCCGAGTGCTGGGATTACAGGCGTGAGCCACCACGTCCGGCATTGTGGTATGCGGTGTTGATTGTTGGTGAGCGTGTCCCCACACCTAGCATTATATGTGGTTACCGGAGATCGAACTCAGGTCCTTGCACTTGGAGGCAGGCGCCAGAACCACTGAGCTAACCCTCCAGCCCAAGAAACACTTTTTTAATCCAGTCTTTCATTGATGGGCATTTGGACTGTTCCCAAGGTTTAGTTATCACAAACCGAACTCTAATAAACATGGGTGCCATGTATGTTGCTGTGGTATGATTCTTTTAATTCTTTTATGTATATACCTAGCAAGGAAATACTAGGGTCAGATGGGGCCTCTAATCCTAGTTTTTATTTTGTTTTGTTTTGTTTTGAGACAGGGTCTCGCTTTGTAGTTCAGGCTGGCTCTGAGCTCACTATGTAGTCCAGGCAAGCCTTGAACTCAGCAATCCTCCTGTCTCTGCCTCCCGAGTGCTAGGATTACAGGCGTGAGCCACCACGCCCGGCACTGTGGTATGTGGTATGTGGTATTGATTCCTGGTGGGCGTGAGTCTCCAAACCCAGCATTGTATGTGGTTACCGGGGATCGAACTTAGGACCTTGCACTTGCGAGGCAGGCGCCAGAACCACTGAGCTAACCCTCCGGCTCAAATGCTAGTTTTTTGAGGAATCTCCACACTGATTTCCATAGTGGTTGCACTGGTCTGCATTTCCACCAAGAGCGAAGAACTGTTCCTTTCTCCCCACAGCCTCGCCAGCCTTTGCTGTTGGTTGTTTTCTTGTTAACAGCCATTCTTTGTGAAAATGGAATCTCATTGTTGTTTTCATTGGCATCTCTCAAATGGCCAGTGATATTGAACATTTTTTTCATGTTTCTTCACTACCTTTACTTCTTCATCTGAAAAATGTCCGTGCATTTCAGATGCCAATTTTTTGATTGGGTCTTTGAATTTGGAAGAGCTGATTTTTTCTAAGTTCTTTATATATTCTAGATAGTAGTCCTTTGAGGAACAGCTGGCAATTTTTTTTCCCCAACTTGTAGGTTGTCTTTTTGTTCTGCTGGTGGTTTCCCTTGCTGTGCAGAAGCTTTTTAATAAGATGAGATCCCAATGTTTGATTCTTTCTGCTAGTTCCCACACTGCTGAGTATTTTGTTCATAAAGTCTTTCCCTATGCCAATGTCTCCAAGAGATCTATCTAACCAATCTTCCGCAGGTTTAGTGTTTCTGTTTTAATAATTATGTATCTAATCCATTTTGATTTAGTTTAGTACATGGTGAAAGACATGGATCCAACTTTAATCTTTGGCAAGTTGAAACCCAGCCTTTCCAGCACTATTTATTAAAGAAGCTATCTTTCCTCTGTTGAGGGTGCTTGGGTCCTTTGTCAAAGATGAGGTGGCTTAGTTAGTATGTCTGGAGTTGTTACTGCATATTCTAGTCTGTTCTGTTGATCTATGTGTGTTTCTTTGCAGTACCATGCTGTTTCTTTCACAGTGGCTTTGTAGTATAGTTTCAGTTCGGGGATTGTGATGCTATGTCCTTTTTGCCTAGAATTGCTGTTGGTATTGTAGGTCTCTTTTGGTTCGAGATGAATGTTTGGATTATTTTCTCTAGCTCTGTGAAATATGCTGTTGGGGTTTCAATCAGGATTGCACTGAATCAATGTATTAGTTTTGGGAGAATGTCCATTTTGAAAAAATATAACTGCTTTATATAATGTAGTATTACTCAGCCATAAAGAATGATAAATTAGAGTTATTTGTACCCAAATGGTTGTATCTTGAGGATATAATCATAAGTGAAATAAATGAGACAGATGTGTAAATACTGTATCATTTCTCTAGTATAAGAAACTAAAGGTCTGTATGAGATCTAGAATGTGTGATAGACATTGTTAAATAGGAAGAAAATGTTCAAAGCGAAAAGGGGAAGGCAATAGGGGAAAATAAAGAAGGGAAAGAAAAAATTTGATAGTAAAAGATGGAAACAAAGCTTATGTATATAAGGGTTGGGGGAGGTAGGGGAAAAGGGAAAAATGAAAGTCAAGATATGTCATGTACAGGTACAGATTTTTAATGTTGAATATGATTATAAAGTATATGTAAAATGTGCCAATAAACTCAATTTTAAAAAAGCAACACTTGAGAAAGATAACAGTATGAAAAGTTCCAGTGTTTTGAACTGGAAGCTGCTTTAGAAGCTAATCTGATTGCTTCGTTTTTCAATGAGGATATTGAGTGCAAATAACTTACCTAGGGAAGCAGAGAGAATGGTTAAAAGATACAGAGATACAGCTGGACAGGAGAAACAAATTTTAGTATTCTGTAGCAGAGTAGGATAATTATCGTTGACAAGAAATCATTGAATATTCAAAATAGGGACTAGGAAGGATTTTAAATGTCCCCAATACAAAGGAATAATATATATCTATAGTGATAGTATGTCAATTTTCTTGATTTCCCATACATTGTGCAATTGCCATCTGTCGATTAGAAGTACATTAATAATGGCAGGATGTGTAGGGCAGTGACAAAATCCTCATATGATATTAACAACACCCTGGGTTAAATTTCCAGATATTATAATAATGATTACAACAGCAACAATAACAATAATCTACTTATATGACCATGATTAATTGTTCTATTAATGACCAGGTTAGGAAGATTCTTACACTCACGGTTCCTGGGCAAGTGGTCATAATCTTGTCAACCCCTCTCCCAAGAGATAGAATAGAAAATTAGTTCAAAATCTCAACTAATACAATCCTTTGAAAAAACAAAAATTGGGCATTTCAAATTAAGGATTTCTTTTTCCTTAAAATCATATTTGTCAAAGACACTACAGTTTTCCAATAGAAAGCTTTCTAGGAAATTCTACATTTCTACTACACTTGATAAAACATTTAAAAATACATGAACAATAATAAGCAATTGTCAATACATTTTTTGTGTGAGGGAATATATGCTTTGTATGTGTGAAATATCTTTGTGAATGTGTAACTATTTATGCTTGTATTCTAGTATATATTGTCCTATCACACTTCCTTATGGGTTGCACTAGTATTTAATGTATTTATATTCATTTATAATAAAGATAGTTCCTGGAAGATCATTACATGTAGAATCACAAAACAATACTAGCGTGTTAAATGATAATCCAAATTTAGCTAACATTCAACAACATCTATGCATATATTCTTGCCATACAATCTTTGATGATGCTTTGGGGTCTTCTTTGGAATTTTAAAAAGTGATACTGTTTTCAACATAATAGAATAAGCTGTCTTTCAGTTGTAGAAATCTGAACCACTGAATGGCTTCAGGGAAGAGATTTATCATAAATACAGTACAGACTTCTACAGCATTGACTCCAGATGGTATCTCTAATGTTTTATCTGTTTCTTATCCCTTCCTTCTCACTCTAGAATCAGAATAAAAACTGTTGATATTATATTTTAAATAATTAATATCCTTAGTTTTTCTCATAATAAGTGCAAGTGGGATCATGACACAATTCCATTATATAGTATTACTTACACAGTTGTCCGGGCATGGTCATTGCCAGTTTCTCAAACTAAGAGTAACTGTGGAGATTCCTAGCTGGGGAAGAGGGAGAGGTAATTAGAATCGAAAGTAATGCTAGTGGGGAAAACCATCTTCCCGAACCATCATCCCTCATCTATAGAGCTGCATTTGTCTCATAACACTTTTGCTCTCCTTGAGGAAAACCTCACGTGGGTCATAGGGTGAAGCTGTGTATCTTTTACTTTTTTAGTTAAAGCTGTTGCCATCCATTGTAAAAACATTTATCTTATTTGTCTTTAGTTGATTTTATTGGTACATTTTATAGACACATTAGGATCATATTCAACATTGAGAATCTGTACCTGTACACGAGACCTCCAGTAAGGGATCTCTGAAGAGAAGTCAAGGGCAAGCTCAATTTAGAAAGGTTTGTTTGAGTTATCAACCATTTTTTGTTTGTTTATTAAAGGCAGCAGGAAGAAAATGCTCGAAAGGAAAAGGGAAAGGGGGTTAGGAATAAGTAAAGACAGGAAAGAAAAAAATTGATTAAAAAAAAAGGGAAACAAGTGAGCTCAGGGCCAGCCTGAACTACAACGCGAGACCCTGTCTCAAAAAGAAAAAAAAAGGGGGGGGGACAGCTTATGTATATAGAGGTTGGGGGCATAGTAGGGAGGGCAGGGGAATGGGAAAAATGAGAATTAAGATGTGTCATGCACTGGTGCGCATTCTCTTAGTTTGTCCTTTGCTTAGATGAGAGGCACCACACAGTATTCAAGTTTGTGTGTCTGATTTATTTCATTCAATATCATATTTTCCAAGAATACCCATTTCCTAAAAGTATTTCAAAATTGTCCTTCTTTGCAGTTTAGTAATATTCCCTTATACATAGAGATATCACTCTTTCTATAGTTTTCTGTTATAAATCATGGTACTATCAACATTGGTAATGCACCTGTCACTGTGGTATGATGGCGTTAAGCTCTTTGGGGAAGAGATGTAAAGGGGAAACGGCTGGGATGCATAAAATTTCTCATTTTAGTTCTGGGAGAGATCCTCATACTGATTTCCATAACAGTTGTACTAGTTTGCATTCCCACCAACAGTGTAGAAAGGTTAGTTTTTCACCCTAGCCAGGCCAGCATCTGTTATTGATGATTGCCCTTCTTTCTGGAGCAAGATAGAATCTTAGTGTTATTCTAATTTGCATCTCTCTAGTGGACAGAGATAGTCAACATTTTTTCATGTATGTGTTGGTCACTTGGGCATAAAACTTTTAAATCAAGGTCATTTGGGGTTTCAAATACTGGCTATATTGGTGATATTCTAGATAGTTGTATTAGTCAGTATGAGGCAAGCTAACTGTGATAAGAAACAACTCTGAATTTTAGTCTCTTAAAAAAATTGCCTATTTCTGCCTCACATCCTCAAATATAACTAACAGTCAAGGAAGGAGCCTTTGCATCACAGTTCAAGGAGGCCGACTCCTTCCATATTGTAGCCCTGCCACTCAAGGCCTCCACTGCACCTGCATCGTCTGCACCTGGGAACTAAACAAGGCCTGAGAGAACACAGACGAGGCTCACCTGCTCTTACAACTCCTGGTTTGGAGATACTGCTTCATCTTCACTCGCATCACTGATGAGTTTTGGTGACATAGTCACGGTTGGATAAAGAGAAGCAAGGCAGCATGAACTGACCATATGGCCAGGAAAGAGAAAATTTAACAGTCACATGTTATTGTCTCTGCCCCAAGTCAAGGAATACCATAGAAATGTAATCCTAACACTCACAATCTACCAGGAGCAATAGCTTCAGAGTTACATCTTGTATTATCTGTACTGTTTGTCCTTACTAGTCAAGTTATTGGTGATAGAACATGTTTACCGGAAAGGCAGACAAGTAAGAAATCAGGTGTGTTTTAGAGAAATCTCACTCTTTTTGGGTCTTTGGATTCCAAATGTCCTGGACAAAAGAATTCCAGGAGTGGAATAACTGAGTTTGTTCTGTTCTCCTGCTTTTCTGACCAGTTTCCCATACCCTCTGACCCCGATGTGAATTTCCTATGCATTTTCATCTCCTCCAACCCCAAGCCCACATAGCCCAGCCACACTGGAGATGAGTATGAAATGCAGCAGTGAAGAGGTGAGGAAAGAAAGCCCGAGGATTTGGAGGGCAAGGTTCCTGGGTCAGCCAGGCAGGGGGGGTACACATGTCGCCCTGCCCCTCACCGGGACTGTGGCCAGTGTAGTCTCTGACCCCTCTGTTTCAGTCTTTGTAAATACCAAATGTCTTTATATCATATGATCATTGGGATTAAGTAAATTGATATCTCTAAAACATTTATATATTTACCAAGATCAGTTAAAAATGCACTGTAAATATTTGTTAAATTAAGAAAAAGAGGAAGGTACTACTTTTCGGGGTGAGATGAAAGAAGGAAGTTTATTTAAAGTCTCAGAATTTTTTTAATTTTGTTTTTGATTTAAGTGAAAAATGACCAGAATTTTTTCTTAGTGATATTATTTGCTAAAGGTAGTTATTCTTAGAAAATGTGTACTTTAGCTGCTCAGATGAATTAGATCTCCTACCTGTCTCACTAATAAATGTCTGGTATTCTTTTTGTATATATTTCAGGATGTTACATGACGTTTTAAAGTAGACTGATACTAAACAAAGTAAAATTTATTTATTTATTTATTTATTTATTTATTTATTTATTTATTTATTTATTTATTTATTTATTTGTTTGTTTGTTTATTGGCAGAGGTGAGAGGATTGCTGAGTTCAAAGCTTGCCTGAGCTACCTAGTGATTGCAGGGCCAGCCTGAATTACAAGGCGAAACCCTGTCTCAAAAAAAAAAGTACAATTTTTAGCAGGAGTAATTTTTTTTTTTTTTAGTATGAGGAAAGCACACACTTAACAAAATGTAGATCCTTGCTGCATATTCCCAGTCTGAAAATGCCTATTTCTGTTACCTAACAGCTTCAAAAGTATTATTTGAAGAATGAGTAATCTAAATCCATTCTTATTTGCTTGGAAATATAGCCAATTTGAGAAAATGATAGGGCAACGTATAGAAGTAAAACTATATTCAAATTTTCATATTAGTTTGATAATGAACTAAAGAAATTGCATGGAGTATTAGCTACTGGCTATTTAGAAAATAATTTCCACCCAAGAAACTTCCTATCCACTTTTAGTTAGATTCGTTTTATAGCCCAGCTGTAAAATGTTATACAAAGAAACATATTTGGTATAAATGCAGACCCAGTGCCGATGTGCCCGCTGTCGTTTCGGGCTAAAGGAGATGCACGCTGTTGCTCAGATGCCACTTACCTAGGGCAGAGCCACTGGCTCTGGCCGTGCTGCCCCATCAGAAGGCTTCCTGTGGAAACCAGGCCCGGGAAGGCCTACAAATGCTAACCTGTCTGTATCTACATTGGTTCATCAGTTCATTTGAAACACGGTTGGTTAGTGCTGGCACAGCTGATCTGTTGAGATGCAGTAATTCCTCGCTGTGGTCGCCCTGGTGCGTATCATGCACGCTCAGTGGCACCACCGGTCCCCACACGCTGCATGCCGATAGGATCCAGTTCTGACAACTGATGCTGTGGTAGATGGTGCCAAACACCTCCTGCAGGGCCAGAATCACCGCAGGTGGGAAACACTGCTAGAAATATCAGAGTGCAAGAGCATCAAAATAAAACGTGTCTATAAACTTGTATTTTCATAATGTAGTTAAAGAATATCAATTTTTGACAAGTTTTTTGATAGTCTTTCTCAAATGAAGCTGGTTTAAAAAGGAAAGGCAGCATTCCAAAGAATCCTCAACATTCAGAAACAGCTGTCTCTTTGGCAAGAGAAGATTTCAGGTTTTGCTGATTTTTATTACAGTTGTCAGTTACAAATTGACAGCTGCTAAATATGAACCTTGTGGAATAATAAACCTTTGAAATTAACTTCTAAACCTCAGTTGCCAATTTTCATTCCATTGTGTCATTTAAAGAGCAGATGCTTCTGACAAATTTTCTGTGTTGTCTTAACAGGAAAAAATAAGTGATAGCTTTGTCTTCTGTTTTACCCCAGTGCTCAGCCAAAAATTACAGTTCAGAAAGCCTTAGCTCTAAATACCTTAAAATATTGTAGAAAGCATTAGTCACAGCATATTTCCAATGGTATTAATCTTTAATACCTACACTTAATTGTAGATTTAAAGTCAGTATCATTCTTTCTCTGCCATATACATATTTTGAGAGGCATTGTAATGGCTTTCAAATAAACGGCCTTCTAATAAGATCATGTAGATGTTTTACCATCTAATGTTCTTGCATATACTCCAATTAATGTGTGTATTTTACATACAGTCAGTGACAAGAAGGGAAACATAGGCTTTAAAACGATGAGAGCCCCTCAAAAGAGAGGCCACCCAAATTCAGTTGGAAAGCGTGCCCGTGTGAGGACAGATTCATTTATATAAATTTGGATATATGGTTCCATGAAATAGGGAATAAAGCTTAAGAGAATTCGTGGGAATCACAGGATAAGAATAATGGGTTATGAGTGAAGTAAATAGTGATGTAAGAAGAAATACCTGAAGGTAAATGGAAACAGAATGACCACAGTGTGGGAGTGCATTGCCCTGTCATTCTCAAAGACATTCGGCATTTGAAACTTTCTCCTCCTCCTCTTCCTCCTCTTCCTCCTCCTCCTTCTTCTTCATCTTCTTCTTCCTTCTTAGTTTTTCTCTTCTTTCTTCCTCTTCTTCTTCCTTCTCCTTCTCCTTCTCCTCCTTCTCCTTCTCCTTCTCCTTCTTCTCTTCTTCTTCTTCTTCTTCTTCTTCTTCTTCTTCTTCTTCTTCTTCTTCTTCTTCTTCTTCTTCTTCTTCTTCTTCTTCTTCTTCTCTTCTTCTTCTTCTTCTTTCTTCTTCT
>PVIC010038489.1:0-17582 GCA_004025085.1 Thryonomys swinderianus
TTTTTTTTTTTTTTTTTTTTTTGCTTTTTGGAGACAGGGTCTTGCTTTGTAGTTCAGGCTGGCCCTGAGCTCACTATGGTGCCCAGGCAAGCTGCCGCGAACTCAGCAATCCTCCCGTCTCTGCCTCCCGAGCGCTGGGATTACAGGCGTAAGCCACCACGCCCAGCATTATATGTGGTAACTGGGGATTGAACTCAGGTCCTTACGCTTGCGAGGCAGGCGCCGGAACCACTGAGCTAACCCTCCGGCCCTGCAATAAATTTTTTAAAAATTTAAACATTGCTGGGCGTGGTGGCTCATGCCTGTAATCCCAGCACTTGGGAGGCAGAGGCAGGAGGATTGCTGAGTTCGAGGCTTGCCTGGACTACATAGTGAGCTCAGAGCCAGCCTGAACTACAAAGCGAGACCCTGTCTCAAAAAAAAAAAAAAAAAAAGAATTTAAACATTCACTGTACTATTATACTTCATATAGTCTTCAGATATGTTACTGTCAATTGTTTTTGGAGACAAGATCTCATTTTTGTAGCCTAGGCTGGCTTCGAACTCATAATCTTGCACAGGAATGCATCACCATGTCCAGCTCTTTTGAGGGATAAATATCTGCATTAGGGCTGGGGATGTGGCTCAGAGGTGCTGTGCCAACGTGGCAAGCACAGGTCATTAGTTCGATTTCAGAGGGAGGACAGCAACTTTGCAATTAAACCAGGCGCAGTGGTACACACCTGTTATCCTATCACTCAGGAGGCTAAGGCAGAGTTCAAGGCCAGTTTGGGCTACACAGGGAGACCCTGTCTCAAACAACAAACAATGCCAGGAATTTAGCTCAGTGGCGCCACCACCTGTCTTGGGAGCATAAGGCCATGAATTAGATCCCTGATATTGCAAAACAAATACCATCACAAAATAAAAGTATTGTTAAAAAGGTGGTGGGGGGGGGGCCGGAGTGTTAGCTCAGTGGTTCCGATGCCTGCCTCGTGAGCACAAGGACCTGAGTTCGATCCCCGGTAACCACATATAATGCTGGGCGTGGAGACTCACGCCCACCAACCAACACCGCATACCACAATGCTGGGCGTGGAGACTCACGCCCACCAACAACCAACACCGCATACCACAATGCCTGACGTGGTGGCTCACGCCTGTAATCCCAGCACTCGGGAGGTAGAGTGCTGGGTTCGCGGCAGCTTGCCTGGGCACCATAGTGAGCTCAGGGCCAGCCTGAACTACAAAGCAAGACCCTGTCTCCAAAAAGCAAAAAAAAAAAAAAAAAAAAGGTGGGGGGCTGGAGATTTAGTTTAGTGGTTCCAGCACCTGCCTAGCAAGCACAAGGTCCCTGGTTTCATCCCTGGTAACCACATACAACAAACCAGGTGTGGTGACTCACACCAACCAGCCATCAATTACCATATACCACAATGCTGGGCATGATGGTTGATACTGGTAATCCCAGCACTTGGGAGGCAGAAGGAGGAGGATTGCTGAGTTCAAGGCTTGCCTGGGCTACATAGTGAGCTCAGGGCCAGATTGAACTAGAAAGTGAGAGCCTGTCTCAGAAAAGGGGGGCACTGGGGATGTATCTCAGTGCAAAGGCTCTGGATTCAATCCTCAGGACCACACAAAGTGGGGTGGAGCACAGGGCATATAATCAGGGTGATTTGCTATCATAAAGTCCTCCACCAGTCGGTTTTTACACAGTAACTACAGAAGGATTATCTTTTAAATTTTTTGGGGAAAATTATTTTGTATAAACAAGCACAGAGCACCCCAACATGGTAGCACCTACCTGTAATTCTACTGGTCTGGAAAGGTCAGGCAGGAGTCACAAATTCAATTCCAGCCTAAACAACGTAGTGAGATCTTCCCTCAAACTCTGAAAAAAGGCAGAGGATGTAGCTCAGTGTGAAGGCCCTGGGTTCAACCTCCAGGATTGGGATGAAGCAAAGCCCACAGCAGGCAAAAGTAAAATTAAGTGAGAGTGGAGAAGATATATTCAAGTATGCAAGAATCAAAAGTTTGTCATCCCACATGGAAACATCGAGGGGTAGTACACTCTACCAAAGGGAAAAAGAATCTGAGAAAGACTAACACACACACACACACACGTGGCTGTGGGTGAACCAGAAGTGAAGGAAGAAGGAATTAGAGAAGACATGCTTCAAATTTGTGCTTGTAAGATTTTTCAGAAATAAAAAGTGGGCCAAGTAGCTCAGTGTGAAAGTCCTGTTTTGTTGTTGTTATTTTGTTTTTTTTGAGCCAGGGTCTGATTTAGTAGTTCAGGCTGGCCCTGAGCTCACTATGTAGCCCAGGCAAACCTTGAATTTAGCAATCCTGCCTCTGCTGCCGAGTGCTGGGATTGCAGGTGTGAGCCACCACCCCCAGCATTGAGTTTGGAACCTTGTGCTTGCCAGGTAGAAGCCAGAACCACTGAGCTAAATCCCCAGCCTGTGAAGGACCTGTTTTGAACCCTAGTAGAAGCGCCCTGAAAAGAGGTACTGTGCATAATTTTTCTGTCAATTAAGAAATAAACTGGATATGATGGTATATTGCCTCTAATTACTACACTCTGGGAGACTGAGGCAGAGGGACTGCAAGTTAGAGCCTTGACTGGGAAATTTAGTAAGACCTTGTCTCAAAAATTTAAAAAGCCAGGCTAGCACAGCCATTTCTGGGATGGTGTGAGAAGGAAGAGTCCTAATGGGTCGCAGCTGCAATCGATCCCCACGGAACATAGGCGACCCGGTCTAGATCTCTGGAGAGAGATTGCAGGAGCAGCTCCAGGTCCCCAAAGCGACATAGATCCACATCTCCTTCCCCTTCACGACCCAAAGAAAGAAGAGATGAGAAAAGGCAAGAAACAAAAGAAACAACGAGTGGCCAGGTGTGGTTGCTCACACCTGTAATCCCAGCACTCGGGAGGCAGAGACAGGATTGCTGAGTTCCAGGCTTGCCTGGGCTACACAGTGAGCTCAGGGCCAGCCTGAACTACAAAGCAAGACCCTGTCTCAAAAAAAAAAAAAAAGGAAACAACAAGCAAAGAACATCAGGTTGCTGAGGAAGACTTAGAAGGCAAAACAGAGGAAGAAATAGAAATGATGAAGTTAATGGTATTTGCCCCTTTTGATTCCACAAAAGGGCAGAAGGTAGATGGTTCTGTAAATGCCTATGCCATAAATGTATCTCAGAACAGGAAGTAAAGGCAGTACATGAATAGGAAAGATGGATTCAACAGACTTTTGGATTTTATTGCATGAGAACTGAAACGTTGAAGAATGATCCCCCCCATCTGTCAGAGAGTGGATTGTGGATTTTGTATTTAATATGCATCAAAAATAGGATCTGGGGGCCGGAGGGTTAGCTCAGTGGTTCCGGCGCCTGCCTTGCAAGCGCAAGGTCCTGAGTTCGATCCCGGAAACCACATATAATGCTGGGCGTGGAGACTCACGCCCACCAGCAATCAACACCCCATACCACAATGCCGGGCGTGGTGGCTCACGCCTGTCATCCCAGCACTCGGGAGGCATAGACAAGAGGATTGCTGAGTTCGCGGCGGCTTGCCTGGGCTCCATAGTGAGCTCAGGGCCAGCCTGAATTACAAAGCGAGACCCTGTCTCAAAAAAAAAAAAAAAAAAAAAAAAAAAAAGGATCTGGGGCCTGGAGATTTAGCTCAGTGGTTCCTGCCTCGCAAGCACAAGGTCCTGAGTTCAATCCCCGGTAACCACATACAGTGCTGGGCATGGTGACTCACGCCCACCAGCAATCGATACTACATACCACAGTGCGGGGGCATAGTGGCTCATGCCTGTAATCCCAGCACTTGGGAGGCAGAAACAGGAGGATTGCTGAGTTCGAGGCTTGCCTGGGCTACATAGTGAGCTCAGGGCCAACCTGAACTACAAAGGGAGTCCCTGTCTCAAAAAAAAAGGATCCGGGGCCGGAGGGTTAGCTCAGTGGTTCCAGCGCCTGCCTTGCAAGCGCAAGGACCTGAGTTCGATCCCCGGTTACCACATATAATGCTGGGCGTGGTGGCTCACGCCTGTAATCCCAGCACTCAGGAGGCAGAGACAGGAGGATTGCTGAGTTCGTGGCGGCTTGCCTGGGCACCATAGTGAGCTCAGGGCCAGCCTGAACTACAAAGCGAGACCCTGTCTCCAAAAAGCAAAAAAAAAAAAAAAGGATCCGTTTTTCCTCCTTATAAGAAAATCTTATTTATGATGTATGTAGTTCACTTACCTTTCCTCCAAAGAAGATACTTTTTTTTTTTCTAAAGGAAATAACATTTGAGGCAATCATTAGCCCCATTTTGTTGGTTCTTATTCCTGTGGAAGCTGGATATGTTTTCTTCTTTGGTGGTTGTTATAACTTTAAAAAAAATAATAATTTGGATATGAGTTTCTCCAATAAAATAGTATCTCTACCCATTAAAAAAAAAGCCAGGCCACAGATGTAGCTCAGCAGTGCAGCACTTGCCTGGCAAGTCTGAAGCCCTGGGTTTAATTCCTGATACCAAAGAAAATAAATAAATTTAAAAGCCAGCTGACTATGGACTGAAACTTCTACAGACTGTAAGCTAAAATAAACGTTTCCTCCTTTAAAACAACGCAGGAAAGGAGGCTGGAGATGTAGCTCAGTGTGAAGGCCTTGGGTTTAAGTCTCAGTATTACACACAAAAACCATAAACCTCTCTATCATATATAGTTATTTAGTTAGAGCCAGTAATGTATTGCCTAGACTGTCCTCAAACTCATGGGCTCAAGTGATCCTCCTGCCTCAGCCTCCTGAGTGTTGGGAGTACAGGTGCATGACACTGCACCTGGATCCTTGGAAATAAGAGTTAAAAGGGTAGTTGTCAGAAAGGTACAAATATGATTCTAGTTATATAAAGTTCATGTACATGTTTGCATATTTACAGAAAATACTTAGAAAGGTATGGATTTAAACTGCTACTAGTTTTTTTCTCCCAAGAAGTCAGGGGGTAGGAGGAGAGTAAGGACTTTAACATTTTACCTTCTTATCCTTTTCAGGTTTTTCTTGTTTTAAAAATAATTACTATGTGCTCACTTCGGCAGCACATATACTAAAAATAATTACTAATAGTACTTTTTTTTTTTTTGAGACAGGGTCTTACTTTGTAGTTCAGGCTGGCACTGAGCTCACTCTGTAGCCCAGGCAAGCCTCGAACTCAGGAATCCTCCTGCCTCTGTCTCCCAAGTGTTGGGATTAGAGGTGTGAGTCACCACGCCCAGTACTGTGATATGTGGTACTGACTGCTGGTGGGTGTGAGTCACCAGCCTGGCACTGTGGTACATAGTTACCGGGGATTGAACTCAAGACCTTGCGCTTTTGAGGCAGACACTGAACCACTGAGCTAAATCTGCAGCCCAAGTTAACTTTCATTAGTGCATATTAGCTAAAAAGGTTGATTACTTTGAAATTAAAGTAGTATTAACTACATAAATCTAGAAAATTACCAAAACATCAGAAAATTACAGTGCATTTGAGAGGCTGAGGCAGAAGGATCACTCCAAGTTCAAGGCCATCCTGGGCTAATGAGTTCAAGTTGGTGTGAACTACATAGAGAAGACCCTATCTCAAAAGAAAAGTAACAAAATTCAGATAATTACAAAGAAAAAGATCATCTGCATTTGCTAACAAAATTCCAAAAATAACGAAGAAAAAGATTTTTCACATTTATTACCATTTTGCTATGTAAAGACCTGGAGTCAGGCATGCCAGGGACCAATGCCGAGCCCCCAGGTCTCACTGGGGGTCCAGAGCATGTGCCCCATCTGCAACCTATCCATGGCTATAAATGCCACTAGACCCTTTTGGCTGCTCTGTCTGAAATTATATGTAACTAGCACTCCTTTACTTTCCTTTTTTTTTTTTTTTTTTTTGAGACAGGGTCTTGCTTTATAGTTCAGGCTGGCCCTGAGCTCACCATGTAGCCCAGGCAAACCTGGAACTCAGCAATCCTCCTGCCTCTGCCTCCAGAGTGCTGGGATTACAGGTATGAGCCACCATACCTGGTTCCTTTCCTTTCCTTTCCTTTCTTTTTTGTTTTGGTTCTGGGATGAATTTGTAACCTAGAGTTTGTGAAGTGGGTGTTAGAACCACTGAGCTAAATCCCCAGCCCTGCAGTCCAGTCCATCAGCTAAGCCTCTTGGCTCTGCCTTCAAGACACCAGCAAGCTAGCTGGCCACTGCAAAATGTCCCTGATATGTTGAGGGTGGTGTGGTCAGGAGCTATGGGCAAGGCCAAGCACAAGGTGAGAGGAGATGGGGTAGATATCTAGGTAGGTGATTTTTTTTTTTTTTTGAGACAGTGTCTTGCTTTGTAGTTCAGGCTGGCCCTGAGCTCACTGTGTAGCTCTGGCAAACCTCAAACTCAGCAATCCTCCACTCTCTGCCTTCCGAGTGCTGGGATTACAGGCATGAGCCACCAAGCCTTGCATTGTGGTATGTGGTATTGATTGCTGGTGGGCGTGAGTCACCATGCCCAGCATTGTATGTGGTTACCAGGGATCAAACTCAGAATCTTGTGCTTGGGAGGCAGGCGCTGGAACCACTGAGCTAAACCTCTGGCCCTAGTTCGGTATTTTTTCCTCTAGTACTGGGGATGGAACCCAGAGCCTTTACACTGAGCCACACCCCCCATCCCACCTAGAGACAATCTGGCTAAATCTTTTTTTTTTTTTGAGACAGGGTCTCACTTTGTAGTTCAGGCTGGCCCTGAACTCACTATGTAGCCCAGGCAAGCCTTGAACTCAGCAATCCTCCTATCTCTGCCTCCCGAGTGCTGGGATTACAGGCGTGAGCCACCATGCCCAGCAATCTGGCTAAATCTTTAAATTGTTCAGATGCCTTTCAACTTCTGATCCTCCTGTTTTAGCCTCCTGGTGTGCTGGGATTACAGATGTGTACCACCCCTTGCAAACCTAATTTTCTACAAGTTTAGGGGTAAAATGGGACCTACTTTATACACTGTCATGAGGATTAGATAAAGTATCTCAGATGACCTGCAACCTTATCATTTAGGATGAGTAAGGATAACTTCTGAAGGAATTATTTTCAGGGGAGCCCTGAAAAAGGCATCAACCAGGTTGTGAAAAATGTTCCAGAAATGCTTATATAGGAATGTCTGGAGCTGCAACAGAATGGAGAAATCATGAAACTATTTGAATAAAGAACTGAGTGCTGAGCATGGTGGCTCACACCTGTAATCCCAGCACTGGGGAGGAAAAGGCAGCACGAGTGCAGAGTCCGAGGCTTGCCTGGGCTACATAGTGAGCTCAGAGCCAGCCTGAACTACAGTGCGAGACCCTGTCTCAAAAAAAAAAAAAAAAAAAAAAGAGACAGATTTTGCAGTTGGGCATGATGGCCCTTGCCTATACATTTCAGCACTTATGAGGCTGAGGCAGGAGAACCATGAGTTTTGAGGCCAGCCTGTGCTACATAGTTTGAGTGGGAGACAAAAAAAAAAAATGCTAGGTGTAGTAAAGCCACACATCTGTAATCCCCTCACTTGGGAAGGTGAGGCAGAAGATTGCCTCAGTTTTATCACCACCACCACCGACCCCATCTGGTACTGGTACTGGGACCCAAACTCGGGACCTGGAGCTTGCCAGGCAGGTGTGGCTCCACTGGGCCGTATCCCTGAACCTTGACTGGCTCCTTGTTGAGTCCAGCCTGGGCTATCTAATGAGTGCAAGACCAGCCTGGAATGCAAAGTGAGACTTTGTCTCATAAAAAAAAAAGCACTGCTGCCAGGCGTGATGGCTCATGCCTTTAATCCCAGCACTCGGGAGGCAGAGACAGGAGGATTGCTGAGTTCGAGGCTTGCCTGGGCTACATAGTGAGCTCAGGGCCGGCCTGAACTGCAAAGCGAGAGCCTGTCTCAAAAAAAAAAAAAAAAAAACCCACTACTTTTTTCATTTGTGGAGTGGGAAGCAAGAGCGTGCAAAACCGTGGAGATACGGCTGATCTTCTGGGCTTGGCGGGTTCTCGTCAGGACAGTGGCTCGATCACATCTGCCCTATGAGGAAGACCGTTCTGGCTGCTGTGTCAACGTGGACTCTAGGACGTGGCCAGGCAAGGAGACCAGGTAGTAATAGTGCAGACAGGCCACAGTGGCAGGAATGCAGCCAGCGGGGCAGGCCAGAGGGGAGGTAGGGGCAGGGCTGGCAATGAGGTAGATGGTGAGGGCGTGGAGGAAGAGGTACCTGACCAGAAAACTGGGCAGGTGAGGCACTAGCTCCAGGTGAGGGCTGCAGAGTGGGGTCTAGCGAGAGTGCAGGGGCCTGACAGGCCCTTCTCTGGTGCTCAGCTGCTTATATTTTCCGCCCACAAGTCCCGGGCCTGTCTTACCTGAGACATTCAAGTGTCCACTCCACTGCTGGCCCCGAGGATTCATACGGTTCCAGACCCCTCAACCTCAGCCTCGGACTCAGCCTGTCGTCCCCTGTATGCAAATCTGGTATGCAATGCCACTACTTACTTCAAAACACTCCTTTTTACTTAACAATCAACTTCAGTGCTAGCAGGTATCCCGCAGTGAGTATCCTTTCTCTGCACAAACACAAGTAGCTCAGGAACTGAACCAAGTCTAGGGATACAAAGAAGGGACAGGTGCCAGGCCTCGGGCACATAGCCCCAGGGAGGGTCCTCCCATTGTTGGCCCAGGACAAGCAGCACCCACACCCTTCCCCAGTAACTTGGTCCCCTCGGTCCAGTGCTGCACCACCTGCGTCACACTGCACTTCTGGGGTTTCATGCTTCCCAGGCTTTGCAGGTAAGTCTTCACTGGGAATGTTTTCCCACCTTTCAAAACCAGTACACACCATAGGAGACAATTGGATCCATGCTGTCACCGGCCGGGACACCTTCCCTGGTTCACACACTACCTCAGTGCACCCACAGCACTTCTGGGAAGGGCCCTGTCCTGACACTTCCTCCCGTGGGCCAAGTGCTGACTTGTATTTCTCTTCTGCGCTTGTTCTGGGTCTCCATATTGCTACAAGTTCCATGATTCTCTAACTCCACAGGGCAGGTCTGGGCGCCAGGCAAGAAGGCACAGAGCTCAACACGAAGATGCTGCTGTGTCTAGGTGCTGGTGGCCACACTTGACATGGTAATGTCTTAGTCTCTTGTGCCACAGAGCTTTCCTACCTTACAGTAGTGAGGAGGGAGATAGAGAGGGAAGAATGGCTTCTGGAGAAGAAGCCCAGGGATTCCAGGGGGCAAAGCAGCATCTTCAGAGGGACAAGACCCCAGCGTGGAGTGTGCTTCACACCTGAAGGCTCTGGCCTGGCCCTTTGGCAGCCACATACTTGGAGGTGAAACTGGCATGCCAAGAGCCCTGTCATGGGTCCTCAGAGCAGCCCCACTGTCCCAGCCATCACCAGAACCCCCCCTAGCCACCAAGTTAAAGTGAAGACACTTGCCAGGCATAATGGTGCAGGCCTATAATTACTAGCACTCCAGAGGCTGAGGTAAGACAATTACTGAATTTGCAAGTTCGAGGCCAGCCTCAAATATACAAGAGAGACCTTGTCTCTAAAGCAAACAAACAAACAAACAGCATGCACACAGACTCTGTGGATTCAGAAAGAGCTGAGACAGAGGCCTGATTTATACGAAATTTGATTATTCAAATTTATTACCATCAAGAATTATGCAATGATGCTGTAGTTTTTCTTAACAAATAGAAAACAGACTGTGTACAACAGTGAACTCTACAGCACTAGCATCCACAAGGTAAAAATGAATGTTTCATCCAACATTACCAACCCTGGATTGTTGATCTTGACTTAGCCTAGCTAGATTTGGCGACATCTCCATCAAGTCCCTTGGCTAAAACAGCTATGCACCCTTCCCCGCCCCCATTTACCTATCTAGATAGTGTTGCCCAGAGGAAGAGGTCCTCACCCTGCTCCTCAGCAAGCCAAGATAAGAAGACCGACTATAGTACCATTGACAGAAGTCCAGTAGTCTTGCCACATTGGTTCACGAGGGCAGCTTGAAGGAGTGGAAATGAGCGATTCTCAGGGGACTTTGAAAACAGCTGCAAACCAGGGAGAGAAATCATCCGACCCCTGCTGAGGACAGACATGTGCTACTAGGCCCACTGGCCTGGACCTGAAGGGCCAGCCACACCCCCACTTGGCCCTGAGGTGTCTGGGGTGTGGCACACCCTGATCTGTGCCATTCACTTGGCCACATGGCCAGACCCTGCGGCCTGTAACCACCTGCCACACTGCAATGTGAGAAGACCAGCAGGTCCACAGGCCTCCTGGAAACCCTGGGTGCATGAAGTCACCTACCTCTGGGGTTTGAGACAGAGGCCAGGGGATGATTTTTTTTCTTTTTTTGTTTTTAAAATTTTTGTGATTTTTTGTTGTTTTTTGTTTTTGAACTTTTGCAAACACAATGGTGATGAGGAATGCCTTGCCAGGCTCCCTAGACCCGCCTGTGGCTGTGGGCTGTGAATGCTGAACACACTGGAACAGACGACTGGGGATGTGTGTTTCCTATCGCCTCCCCGCCCACCACTGTCTGTGGGGCCTAAAAAAAGGCTCTGAAGCAAAAACAAAACAAAACTTTAAAAAACTGTTTCCCTGCATTTGGCTGGAAAAGGATCTTGTTTGGAGGCTGGAAGAATAGCCCAAGCAGGGCCACCCCTCAAGTCTGCGGCCCAGCCTTGCTCAGGCTGCCGGTCCCAGCTCCGCAGGAGGAAGGCATGTTTGTCCCTCAGCAGTAAAAGGCATACAGAGAAGGACCCAAAGTAACTCAAAAAGAAAAGAAATGAGCCCAACCCCCACACGGCCTGTTCTGCAGTCAAGGATCTGTGAAAGGAAAAATCAGAGGGGAGAGGCTAGAATTCCTCAGTCTACCCCACTAATGTATAAAAAGGGAGGCTTTGCCCCACCCCCACCCCATGAGAAGAAGCATGAGAAACGTGGAGCTGAACAGAGCACTTGAAGCAGGCTCCAGCTGGGCCTGGTGGACAGAGGGGCCACAGCGCCTGCCTGCCGGCCACCCACTCGCCCAGGGGTGTTCTGGGCTCTCTGGTGTGGCAATGTTCCTGAAACACTGTGATCCTAGTGGGCTGTGCTTTGCTGGCGACAGCATCCGTGCAGGAGGGCTGGACGATGGTTGGTATGGCTCAGAGGAGCTGGGTCCCCTCCGGAGCCCCGGTGGAGGCACGGAGGAGAGGGGAGCAGTAGTTACGTTGCATAGTGGTCAAAGCTGCCGAGGTACTCCAAGGCTGCACGGTAGCACAGCTGGTATTGGTCCTGCCAGGATAGGGAGGTTGGTCAGTGTGGGTGGCACCGAAACATATCCTGACCATGCAGCTAAGGGCACCCATGCTGCAGCCAGTGGGCCATGAATTAGCCTCTGCTGGTCAACAGTATGTGGTGGAATCAGACCCCTGTGCCAGGCAATGTCCAGGGAGCCTGAAGGCTTATCTCTTTATCAAACCCCCAAATTCAGCCATCTTCTCCCTGCCACCCTAACCACATTATCTGCTCTGAAGCTGCATCTTTTTTTTTCTTTTTCTTGAGAGAAGGTTTCACTTTGTAGTTCAGGCTGGCCACCCTATGGTACGTGGTATGGGGTGCTAGGATAATAGGCATGAGCTACCATGCCTGGCATTGTGGTACATAGTACTGGGATTGAACTTGGGAACTTGCACTTGCCAGGCAAATGCCAGAACCACTGAGCTAAATCCCCAGCCCAAGGCTGCATCTAACAGATGGCCATGCAAAACTCTGCCCCCAGGGCTGGCACGCCCAGCACTTATGGAGCCGCCAGGATGAAAGGGCGCATCTTGCCACTTCTGCTGCACTTTAGGCAGAACAGGCAACGCTGTCCCTCTGGAGCACCGACAGACCACGCGCTTGTGTGAGTCTATAGTTAGCTGAAGTCTAGGGTTCTGGGGTGAGCCGCTGGGGAAAGCCTGACCCTACACTCCAGACTACGTACCTCTGTCTGCACCATTGCAGGACGCTGTGTGCGCAGGGTCTTCACGGTCTGGAACATGTCGACCACACCCTCATAGCGCATGCGCTCCAGGACTATGCTCAGAGTGATAAAGACTCCGGTGCGGCCCACACCAGCACTGCTCAGAAAACAGCTGAGTCACAAATCCTGCTCACTTCAGGTAGCAAGTCTTCCAGGCATTCAGGACTACCCACTGCCCAGCCCTGGCCCTCCATGGGGACACCCTCACCTGCAGTGCACTGTGATGGGCCCGTCCTGACCAAACTGCTCCTTGGTCTTGTGTACTTGACCGATGAAGTCGATGAAGCCCTCCCCCGTCTTAGGTACACCCTGCTCAGGCCAGTCTGTGAACTGGAACTGCCGAATTGTCCTCGACTGCCCATCCTGGGAGAGGTAGGCAAGTGGCAAGATTAGCATGTTTTTTTTTGTTTGATCTTTTTAAAAAAATGATCTTTTTAAAAAAAACAGCCAGGCATGGTGGCTCACGCCTGTAATCCCAGTGCTCGGGAGGCAGAGGCAGGAGGACTGCTGAGTTCGAGGCTTGCCTGGGCTACATAGTGAGCTCAGGGCCAGCCTGAAGTACAAAGTGAGACCCTGTCTCAAAAAAAAAAAAACAAGTACACACTTGGGCTGAGGATTTAGCTCAGTGGTACCTCACCTGCCTCTCAAGTGCAAAGTCCTGAGTTCGAACCCCAATACCAGGGAAAAAAAATTAGTACATGTATGTAGTAATAATGACTCCATTCATCTTAGCAGGGTTAAGGTTTGTGCCTTGGGCTGCAGACCCTCTGGGTTTGGCTGGAGAAGTACAGTAACAAGCAGGCTCCTGTTGTACAGCTGTCAAGCATGGAGCCACCCTGGGAGACAGGTGCAACCCCACCTGCACCTGGACTAAGTTCAGACTAAGCTTCCATGTGGGCGGCCCTACCCCTGTGCTCATGCAGTATGATGGACATGCCTATGCGCCTCACTCACCCGGGCATCTGTAACCTTGAACTCACGAAGGATATACTGAGGCATGTTGTACTCAGCCATCGGGTCAACAACAAAGTACTGGTAGCGAGCAGAGCGCTCCGCAGGCCAGTACTGGTGGCACTTCTCCTGTGGACAGAGGGCCCAGACCCCATGATCAGGTGAGGAGGAAGTGGGAGGGGAAGGCAGCTGCAGGGTTCGGAAGACTAGGATAGGATGCCTCAGGGGCAGTAAGGGAGGTAGGAGGCTATGCTGATGGAGGTTGGGGTGTGACAGGAGAGTAAGGACAGGGACATCACTCTCAAGGGCAGCTATTCTCCCAGCGTGAGAGGGGCCTTAGGGGAAGGGGTGGGCTCACCCTGCCCATCTCCCGAAGCTTGGTCAGCATGACGATGATGGTGGAATTGTGCTCCCATAGCATGCGCCAGAAGTCCTCGGTGCTCTCTGCCAGAGGCCCCTGTGTAGCTATGTAGGCCTTCTGCTGTCTGGGTGGACATAAGACTGGACATGCTGGAGGTGCTGCTGCTCCCAGCTTCCCTAAGACCACCTGGCCCCTTGAGGCCCTGCTCAGAGCACCCCTCCTCCAGGAAGCCCTCACTGTTCTGCCCAGCCCACTCTGGTCTTCTAGGTTGGCCCTACGGTGTTGCCCGCCCCCGTCAGACAGATGCAGGCCACAGGCCTGGGCATGCTGACCTATATCCATCCAGGAAGCTGGCATTGATGTAGTCAGAGCCCTCCACACCACGGATGGGCTGCAGACAGACTCGGGTCAGTTCATAGGGCATGATGTTCACCAGGCGGTTCTTGAACTTGTTGCAGGGCAGGTTGGCGCTGATGAAGCGAGATGTGTGGGCCTTGGAGCTGGCCAGCAACTGTTGAAAGGGAGGGTTCAGTCAGGCCTGGCTCCTGTTGGCGAGGTCACACCCATAAGCCAGTCCAGGTCCCTGGAGCCAAGCAGGCCCACCAAGCCCCACCTTGAACTCCAGCTCCATGGCAGTCACACTCTCCCCGGGAGGCACTTGGCCCAGCTTCTGGATGTGGGCGTAGAGGTTGCGGGCAGGCACCTCAGTGTGCCCACATGTGGCTGCCTCCAGCAGCGCCTCATGGATGAACACATACTGGTCCTCTGTCTGCACCATGTAGTTCCTCTGTGATCGCATGCACGTCACATGGCCATAGATGTCCACTGTCTTCTCGTGTTTCATACGCTCCAGCATGGCATCAATGACAATGAAGCAGCCTGTGCGGCCCACACCAGCACTAGAGGATGAGGGTTCAGCTTAGAGTAGAGGTCCCCATCTTCCTGTTTTTTTTTTTTTTTGTGAGATAGGGTCTTGCTTTGTAGTTCAGGCTAGTCCTGAGCTCACTATGCAGCCCAAGCAAACCTTGAACTCAGCAATCCTCCTGCCTCTGCCTCCTAAGTGTAGGGATTACACGCCCAGCACTGTGGTATGTGGTACTGATTGCTGGTGGGTGCGAATCACCATGCCCAGCTTTGTTGCATGTGGTTACTGAGATGAAACAGGGAACCTTGCACTTGCTAGGCAGGTGCCAGAACCACTAAAACTAAATCTCCCACCCTGTTATTTTTCATTCCATTGGGGGTTGAAATTAGGGTCTCCTAAATGTTATGCTGAGGCAGGAGGATTACTATGAGTTCGAGCCAACCTGGGCTACATAGTGAGTTCAGGGCCAGCCTGAACTACAGAGTGAGACTCTGTCTCAATAAACAAAAAACAACAAAAAATTTGAGATAGGGTTTCCCTAAGACACCTAGGTTGGCCTTGAACCTGTTATTCTCCTGCTTGAGCCTACCAAGTAGCAGGGACTACAGGCCTGTGCCACAATGCCCAGCTCCATGCCATCCGCTCTGGACACATGGTCCCCTCTCACCTGCAGTGCACCGCCATAGGCCCTGCATCGAGTGGATTGCACGCCTTGACCCTTCGCAGGAAGGCCAGGATAGGAGTGGGGTACTCGGGGACCCCATGGTCTGGCCAGGCCATGAACTGGAACTGACGCAGCTCACGCTTCTCACTGGAGCCACTCTGGGAGGAAAAGAGATGAGGCAATCGGGGGTCTGCCTGCTGCAGACACAGACCTGCCCTGGTGGGTGGGGCCAACAAGCCACCTGAGGGTCCCCGGAAGGAGTTACCACACAGTTCCTGGAGCACAGGCTGTCCTGCCATACTCCCTCCCCTCAAGCCTCTCGCCTTCCAACACCCAAGGGGGCTTCCCCGACCCAGCCCACAACACTCGGGCTGTACCTTGTGCAGTGCGAAGGTGCGCACAGTATATGTGGCCAGCTCCACAGTGTCCAGCAAGGTCACCTGAATGAGGCCGTAGGTCTCAGTGCCACGGGCTGGCCAGTACTGGTCACACTTCACCTGCAGAGGGACGAGCACAGAAGTGAGCGGGGCAAAGGTGATGACGCTGGAAGGTGCCCAAAAGCTTAGACGGGCAAAAGCAGCGTGGGAGACTCAGATTACCCAGCTGCAAGGACCCCAGCCCGAATTCCCATCCTCACAGTCCTCCTCCTTGGCAGGCCTTACCTGCTGTCACCCTCTGGCCTCAGTGGCAGAACAAGGGCCATAGTTGAAAATTATTTATTCAAGGCCAGATCGCACCAGGCACATTTTTTGCCAAATTTACCCATAACATTTATGCCCCATTTTCAAGCTCTGTAAATTTTATGTTCCAGTCAATGCTTTGCAGTGTGCAAGCAGTAACAGCAGTTCTTTTCACTAATTAACTTAGGAGATGTGTTAATGCCCCAGAAACGCTCTGGCATCTGGGGACACGTGAACACCCCAGGAACATGCCAACAACTGGGGAACTATTAGCATTCCAGAGAATGACAGCATTTGGAGAACCCTATTAACATACCAGAAACCCACTAATATCAGGGGAATGTGCCTCATCCCGGAAACCCCCAAGGACCGGGGAACATGACAATACTCCAAGAAAACAACAGCACTTGGGGAGCCCCTCCAGGAACTTCTGCCCACAGGGAGAAAATAACATGTCCAACAGGACTTGGTGGCTGGCTGTCTTCCCTCCCACCTCCCAGCAGGCCCCTAAGCCTCACCCGGGACTTCTCCTCCAGCCGCGTCATCATGACCACAATGGCTGTGCGCTGTTCCCACACCATCCGCCAGAAATCGCCCATGGTCTCGGGCAGGGGGCCCTGTGTGGCGATGTAGGCATTCTGCTTGCGGTAGCCATCGATGTAGTTGGCGTTAATGTAGTCACTACCGGGGACACCTACGGATGGGAAGAGTCATGGGAGAGCACTAACGCAGGGCCCACCCACTAGCCTGTAGGAGGAGAGGACACCCTGGCCCGAGGGGAAAGGACCAGGAGTGGGACAGAGCTCTGTCCTTAGCTCACCATCGATGGAGGTCAGGATGACTCGAGAGTGGTCGTAGGCAATGACATTCGCGTAGCGGTTCTTGGGCTTGTTCACCTCCAGGTTGGAATTCTCCCATGTGAACTGCTGTCCGGGGTCAATGGACTGTGCGGAACGGGAGCAGAAAGTGAGAGGAAGAGGAGCCAAGGGACAGCTGCCTCCTCCGGGGACAGCCTTCAGCTGGGGCTCACACCACCTGGCCCTACGCTCATGGTGCTGTGAAGCTGAGCACCCCCCACCCTGGACAAGAACCTGCCAGATCCCTATCAGAAAAGCGCTGGACTGAGAGGCACCAAATCTGTTTCTCTGATAGATAAGTCTGGGCTGGGGGCAGGGGACAGGGCCCTGCACCCAGCCAGGGAAGTAAGTGTGGCCTTGTGGGCTGGGCAGCAAACAGCCAAACTCTGGACACTCTGCTCCACCTTGCTGTGTTCTCCTCCACCTGGGGCTGCTGCTTCCCTGTCTGCTGTCCTGACTCTGCCCTTTTAGTAGGGCAGACAGCTCCTCCCAGCTCTCCTCTACCACCTTTCTTGGGTGACCCTCTGTTAGCAGGAATTTTTCTTCAGTACTGGGCACTAAACCCAGGGCCTTTACACTGAATTATATCCCTAGCCCTTTTTTTTTTTCTTTTTGAGACAGGGTCTCGCTTTGTAGTTCAGGCTGGCCCTGAGCTCACTATGTAGTCCAGGCAAGCCTCGAACTCAGCAATCCTCCTGTCTCTGCCTCCCGAGTGCTGGGATGACAGGCATGAGCCACCACGCCTGGCACTATTGATTGCTGGTGGGCGTGAGTCTCCACGCCCAGCATTGTATGTGGTTATCGGGGATCGAACTCAGGACCTTGCGCTTGCGAGGCAGGTGCCGGAACCACTGAGCTAACCCTCCGGCCCCCTAGCCCTTTTTTTATTTTCAGATTTCAAATTTATTCACCGAGGATGGGTTTAAAATTGTGATCTTCCTGCCTCAGCCTCCCAGAGTTCTTTTTTTTTTTTTGCTTTTTGAGACAGGGTCTCGCTTTGTAGTTCAGGCTGGTCCTGAGCTCACTATGGTGCCCAGGCAAGCCGCTGAGAACTCAGCAATCCTCCTGTCTCTGCCTCCCGAGTGCTGGGATTACAGGCGTGAGCCACCACATCCGGCATTCAGAGTTTTTTTTTTTTTTGAGACAGGGTCTCACTTTATAGTTCAGGCTGGCTCTGAGCTCAC